>JASTWP010000646.1:0-122401 GCA_030770255.1 Temnothorax ravouxi
CTATGCGCATCGTAAGACATTTCAATATATATTACCAAATTCAACACTAAATATTAATACTGTCTTTCACATGAAGACTTTACATGAATATGCAATTTCATCGCGCGGCGTATTCGAGAGAAATTTACTCAGTATTGCCAAATGAAGGTTATATACCTACAGATGCGCGCAAGAATTCACATTCCGCTTATTGCAACCTGTCGATTCCGTGAGGAGACCGTAAGTACGAATCTCGAGGGAAGAATGGGGACACGAGCGTTAAATTGAAATACTTGTGGTTCGAGAAAAATATTACAGCCATATATATCATCTGATCGCAGTGATGCGATACATACGAGATATTGCTAATACCACGAATGCGGTAGAAAGTTAATTCTTTAAGAGAGAGATTGGTTGCCGTTCCACGACAAGTTGAGGTTGTAAGTTCGCGCAATATATAAATTATCGAATATATTTTCTCTTCATTCCTCGACCAGTAGTAAAAAGCATTTTCTATTAGAGTACTTTCTAAAATGTTCATTAGAAAGCGCAAATTTTCATTGCACTATTCGATATCGTCATCAAAAATATTTTCTGTGAAAACTTGTATCAATAAAACTATACCAATATCTACGTCTAACTATTATAGAAGCGGAAAAAAA
Organism: Temnothorax ravouxi; assembly: GCA_030770255.1. Taxonomy (NCBI): domain Eukaryota; kingdom Metazoa; phylum Arthropoda; class Insecta; order Hymenoptera; family Formicidae; genus Temnothorax; species Temnothorax ravouxi. The sequence continues at coordinate 642 of JASTWP010000646.1, forward strand.
TTGTAAATTGATCGACTTCGCAATCAGTTTTATAAACGCGAGGCAGTTTTATAAAACGAATTTATTTCGAAATAATAGAAAACCTTCAACGTGGTTCATTCGAATATAAAAGTTTCTCTACATTCGTGCATTCAGGTTCTCATTTCGCAAATTTACATCGCGGTAACAAGTTTTATTTCTACTGTGTATTTTACTCGGTGGTTCATAACGTAAAGTGCGCCAGAATAAGGAATTAAAGCGGAATGAAAATACTTTCTATTTTCACCATTATTTTCAAGCTAAGTAAAATATTCATAATTACATTTGCAATTCCACATGTAAAAATATATACGTATATACAGATCTGGCTTGAATTGCAAGTTAATACCTATAAGATAAATTTTAGAACAGAAAACAGGAAATAAACTTATCAAGGACACATATTCGATTAATCTCACTACGGCTTGTTCGAGCTTCGAGCTTGTATTTACTTGCGTTCGAACCGCGCGAAATGGAAAGAAAAATAGAGAAAGAGAGAGTGACGGAGTGTAAGGGAGAGATAATCACTCAAACTTTTGCATCACATTGTCGTTCCGAAACTACCGCGGTATGACAATATCGCAGGCGAATTTACGAGCGGTCGCGCGCTGCAGTTTCGACTTGGTCGCCGGTCGTTAACGTGCAACTCGTGCATCAGCATTAACCGCGGCATACCGACGCAAGCCCGTCGGAAGGGACAGGTGCATTGTTAACGGTGGCTCGTAATGAGTAACAATAGCGGAAGCCAACCCGCGAATTAGTCACCGCAAAATGTTTCACCGTGCGAGCACCCGTGATTAGGCGCAGGTGTAGGGAGTCAAACTGCCCGGCGGCGTTTATTTCGGAAACGCGCGTAATCCTGCACTGCGTGATCTCAGCCTCGTCTCGTTTGCTTGCGTTTGCGAGTTGACCCAACATCGCATATAGAAACTTCTCTCATATTAAGTACAACAGTAATTTTTATTCAATTTCTATTTATGAAAAGAAAAAGTTCTGTTCATAGAATGATAGAAAATAATAAACTTATAAAATGTCACGAGAATAACGAATTCTAACATAATCACAAGAAATGCCCCAAAAATACCAATCATATTTTAATACGAGATTTTAATGTAATATCACATTGATGGAATAAATTATTTTTCTTGTAATGTTACATGTATTAATATCCGAAAAATTATATTCTCACAATATCTAAGGAAACCGTCGTTGTTAAAAAAAAAAAGATAGAAATAAAATAACACAATCCGGAGTGAGATGCACATCGCCAAATACGCGATGTAAAAGCAGAGTGCATATATAAAACCGAATCGTAAAACGCAATTCTCGCGTTTTCTAAATCCTTTAAAAAAATGAACTCCGCTTTATTGTGAAGAGATGATTTATGTAAACATAACGGACGCAATACACAACTGCGCAACGTTGCGTCGAGCGAACGCAATCACGGATCAGCCTCTTTTTATATCTCCATCTCTCTCTATATTCTTGCTCTCTCTTTATTCTCCAAATAACGTATATCGAAGTCGATAGGGTCAATTGTCAATATTTTCCGCTCTGCTAGCGAACACAACGATTCGTTAGGTTCATATAGATTATTCGCTATACGTTTACGAAATGTACCTATATCTCGACATTCAACTTTGCAAGATATTACATGTTTTTTTGCAAACTGACATATATAAAAAATTCCAATAATCATATTTTGCAGATCATAGTTTTTTATTTCGTGCAAATAAAATATATGAACTTCCGATTCAATATTCATAGGATATAAACACCATTAAAAAAAACAATAAAAAAATGTTATATGTTTAAAATGTGCCAATATTCTATATATTTATTATAATTTTATTTAATTGTCTCTATTTTCTTTATTTTTCGCTATTTATTACGATGCGCAACAGCGGAATTTTGACATAAATTGCATTACCTATAACTGTGAAATATAAATGTATCCAAATTATAGCAACGTTCAAAATAACTAATATTTTATAAAGTTTTGCGTTAAATAATTATAAACGATTAGTTCGGTAAGTAGTAAAATAATCAATAATAAATTACTTTGTTGCTCATCGCCCGATGCCATATCATTCCAGGCTTTTTCTCTCATCCCTCTATTTTTCTGTTTTTTTCTTCATGGCTCATACGCATTCACAAAAATATGGCAAATTACGATCGCACAAATACTAATCGCCAGAATACTGCTTGATACCGTGTCACATAATATAATTAATAAAGTCGAATTAACAGCTAATTCAATTAAGACGATGCATTTCGAGAAACGTATACCACACTACGATGTACAACAACTTCCCGTTATTTAAATTACTCGATTCGAATAAGCGATTCGCATTCATTATTCCGCAAGTTAAATCTAAAAATGATTGGAGTAAATTACGTTTAAGTGGGCGAAACATTCATCTCGATTCCTACTTGAGATAAGTAGATCGCGCAAAAGACATATATTCGACAAACAACCCGGTCTCATATACCCTCACGAGTCGATTAATGCGGACTAATCGTATAGAGAACGAAACGAACGCGTTTAATATCGCTTCCGATTGTCCCACTTGTCGCGATCACGTTCCGAAGAATAATGCGACGACACACGGAGCGACTATTGCCTGCCGCGGGTCACATCTCACTGCGCGAATCATAACGCGACGACACAACCTTGCGTAAACACAACAGCGTGTCATACACCGCGCAAAAAGCATCGCGAGCCGTCGCGCCAGCCAGCTTTTTTAGAAAATACTTACTTGACGGTTCAAAATAAAGACGATCCTTTGCATTTTAAATTGCTTTTTTTGAATGGACTATTCCCGTAAGTTAAAAATCTGACGTTAGTATACGAATGATAATTGAATGCACTTTCGCATAATTTAAATCTGACGTTAATTGAAATAATAAAATTTATCTTTCTGTTCAAAAAGTATATCTATGTAAATTAATAAGATAAGTTCACGTTTTACGTATGCATATATTGTTATTTACATATATACATATGTATGTATTTGCATATATATATATATATATATATATATATATATATATATATATATTCATATATGTGTACGTAAAAAATAAAAAAATAAAATCAGTTGCTGAATCATAAAAGTCAGTATCACTTGAGAGAAATATATAGAATAGAAATCAATAAAAAAATCGATACATATGCAATGATAATTGCAGATCCAAATAAATTGGCATCATTGGTTTTTAATTACTTTTAGGATTTTTAACATTAATTAATCTCCAAAATACGGTATTGTACAGTAGTTGCGAAGCACTTCGTATTCGGAACTAAGATTAAAAAATAACTTTATAATAGCTACTGTTACATGCAGCGTCGTTTCTGACACTTTGCTTGCGGCAGTGACAAAGCGCCCGTAGAATTAAGCGAACGAAACGGTTCACGATGTGAATAATGACGTCCTCTCTTCACGTACGCATTTCACGTTAGATTTAATTAAATTTCTCATTGTGTTAGAACTATCGTCTTTACTTCCGAGTACTGTCGCGTTTGCAAATGTTACACAAACACGCGCAAACGATTCAAGGTGTAAATTTGGACGGAATCCTAAACCACATTTTGTGATATTAAAAATCACAAATAATTAAAAATGAATTTTCTCCTTGACCGTCTCATAATATAGTTCTTTTCAGATTACTTGTTATAAACTCCTAAATAATAAATAATTTCGCCAAATAAATTAGTTAAAATTATTACATTCTCTCTCTCTCTCTCTCTCTCTCTCTCTCTCTCTCTCTCTCTCTCTCTCTCTCTCTCTCTCTCTCTCTCTCTCTCTCTCTCTCTCTCTCTCTCTCTCTCTCTCTCTCTCTCTCTCTCTCTCTCTCTCTCTCTCTCTCTCTCTCTCTCTCTCTCTCTCTCTCTCTCCCCCCCCCCCTATTTTTTATCTGGCAACAGAGTACGCCAAGATGTAACACTATTAATTCATATTACGCACTTAATGTGGCACGAATGTCAAGAGCATGCTGCTGTCATATGTCAGTGGCAATGACATAGCTTTTGGTGCAAGCGGCGATTAGGCGAACGAACCCCCCCCCTTCCCCCGGTGCAGCGTGCTCGCTTCAAGAGAGGAAACAGTGATGTTTTGTCGGGCTTATCATCGACGCAGTCTGCATGCATGTAACGCACGTGTACGCACGTGTGTGCATGACGCCGATAAGGGTCGTGGCACTCGAGACGTAACACATTCGCGATTATCATCCGCGCCGTGAACATAATCGTCTGTCGACGCACATGCTGCAATTTCGTTCGTGTCGCTTAAATCTGTTTTTACCTGACAACTGGGCGCCCGGGCTTTCCAGCTGAAAATTGTATGTTAAATTTTATGCCTGCACCTGTGAGCTATAATATAAATACGGCTTGTTTATTTCCGCCATCTGCAATACGCGAAATTGAGTCGGTCGATAGCGACATAAACACGCCACTAACTTTACCACATTTTTTTTTCTCGTTTAAACCCGCTTTACGCGATCCATAATTCACGACAAAAGTGCACTCGCAGTTTTGTATACCACATGTGACGCATATGACCTTTTCAACGCTCAAAATCTAAAAATCTATTACACAAAATTTTTTTTCTATTTTTATAAAACAGTAAATTACATATAATAAAGAATTTTCATTATACTATACTCGTTCAGATAATCTATATTGATTATTTTATTAATTAAATAATTCAATTTTTCTTGGTATAAAAAAAATATTTTATTGGCTGTAATGTTATTACATACGTCATATAATATTAAAAAACGGGTATTTTTTCTCGTCGTCCATATTACAGATAGAATTATTACGGACATGCAAAATGCGAATCCTTCATGTGCAATCGCGTATTGCGAATACCAGGCAATCACGGTGAATTTACCGGCAAACCGGAGTGCATTTCGACGTGAATTTATATTCAACGACCAATAAGTTTGATTCGCGCATAAATCGCACGCAGGGTAATACTCGTCGTAACTTCACGGTAATTGAGTCTTCTAGTAATATGTAACAGTTGTAACACAGAAGGGGTCCGCTATATATAGTTTCCAGTAATACAAAATCATATTACAGTTCGACGTGCCAACAGACGATGCACATGATCGGCATCCAATTTCACTGCCCATATACTAGCAACGTACCTGCGCATAACTTTTTTATTCTATATATTTTTCATTTTGCGTTAACGTCGAAATGATCGATGCGGTCGTTACATGTATGAAGATACGCGCGAGAGAAATGGTCGGCTGTTTTCCAATAGTTTTCAATATATGATCGAAACCATGGTAATTTACTATAAAATCCTACCTTCCTCGGTTCTTTAATCACAATATTTTATAGAATACGATTAACCTTCGTTCTATAGATTTTGAGATAAAACTCCCTCGTGAGGCGAATCTCATTTCTTAAATTCTCTCGAGTACCATTCGCCGAAACATGAAATAAAAATAAAGTGTACAAGAGCGGAAAAGATATATCATACTTCGCGACATTGCAATATCTTCGCAAAATGTATCTACATTTTCATAGAGAATTATACCTTTTGAATTCTTTCACCATGATTTCTTTCGTGTCCTATATTCTTTAATTTTTATTCTTCTATAAGTCCAATTGCATTGCATATTTATTTTAAACTGTGCTTTTATATATTTTTTAAACTAAAATGTATATATAAAAAACAATGAGCATTATTATTAACTTGTACATTTGTATTGCACCCAAGCTTCATTTTTGTTGTCAATCTTTCAGATTGTTGTCAATCTTTTGACGCCGAAAGTAACGACAAGTTTACATAATAGCCCATCTTAGCATTTGCGCCTTTCAAATGTTGGTGTCGGCGTCGGCAATGTTGCATATTTCATGCATTTTTCATCAAGTTTTTATGCAATATCGTCATGCAAGCAATACGAAGCGCACGAAAGAACCGCGAGAGTACCGACGATATAGCTTTATGTAGCAGACTGTAAAAAGCGGCTCTTCGTCGACGGATTGACAATCTATCGTGCCATTTATTCCTATTCTTTGTACTTGATGTCGCGCGCGAGGATTTTCTACCTTTATATGTATATTGCGATATATCTCTCCCTGCCTGTGCATGTATACGATACAGCTTTGTATGAGTGTGAAAGTCAATGGCCGACTAGCAAAACCGTTTTTTTACGATCGAATGCAAATAATTTAGATTAAAACAATCCAAGCGTCAACAACTAAATCAGTTTTAATGCCCACTTTTTAAATGGCAAATATTTTCGTCAAAAAAGATAAAAGATACAAGATTTGAGTTAACTAAAGATTTTAAATTTAAACCTGCGGTCCCTATTCAATGCATAAATGAAACCTGTATAGCCGAGTTAAACCCCAGGCAACTCTGGTGGCGCGGCCGGATCGATTTATTTACGGGAAAACTTAGTGTCTGCGTCGACGAGATACGAAACTTACAACATAAGACGAAAGGCCGAAGACTAACAAACTAAGGTTTCCAACAGCTCAAAACTCGATCTCGATAAGTGCTCACATGTTGATACGTGCAAACTGACGTGAAATAAAATGCGGATTTTTATACGAGTGAGTGCACGAATCCGTGGAGCAAATCTAGGAGATATTACTGCGCCGTGTGACTTGAAAAACGCGCGCCCGTGTGTAGGTGTAAATCGTTTCATAACGCAGGAAATGAATATTTCCCGAAAGGAAAATATCCGGATGTCCTGGCACTTTGGCGGGGCACCGATTAGCATGCAAATGCCTTTAAATATTTGTAATCTGTCTGAAATGGCCGTAAAAGTTGCGTATAATAGGAGCGTAAAAAAGTGCAAAGGATATTTAATGAATACTCGCAATATTCATGAATTATAAACATTCGTGGAAGTTTGATTGTATCTTCCGTGAACAAATTGTTTTGTTAAATATTAGCGCTAACAGATGAATTGATTCTATTACAGAACAATTCATTTTAATACTAAGCGTTACTAAACAATATAATAAATAAATGAATTTATGTGTGTTACGCTATATACTATAACTTTCCTAAGAGCGCAACACGGTTAATACATGTTTACTACGGAAAATACATAAAAGATGAGGCAAATGCATGATGATAATAAAGTGGTTTACCAAAGCATTATTCAGACAAGCAAACGAATGTTTACGAGCTAGAAATCTTATGTTAAATATAACATACTCAATATACTCATGAATAAAAAAAAGTAAGAAAGAAAATGAAATAAAATATGTAACTGACTTTTAAAAGAAAGAGAAATTTAAAGAAACTGAAGACAAAAATACATATAGCTAGTCACGCATCAGACATATTCTTATATTAGAATTCTTTTATCTGCTTACAGCGTCTTTATTATTATGCAATAAAAATAGAAATAGCGATGAAATAACAACAGAAAAGAACTGATAGTACGAACGGATGATCTCTTTCAAGTAAGAAGATGCGACGATTGAACGAAAAGTAATTTTTTACGAATTTCTGCGCGATAAGGGTGCTAATAATTCTGCAGATATTGAAGATACAATTAACATATCGTTAATTAATCAAGGCTTAACGGGGCGTGTAATTAGAATATCAATGGGACTTCGATCCTCGCTCGATTTACATTTAAATTCCGTTATCGTTTTAACGCAATCTTGCCGTATCGCGTTGCATCTCCAACGAACTACAACGAACGAAGCAACGTGCTTTTCCATTTCCTACATTCAGCGACGATTCTCGACTGGGTATATCCAATTTCTGAGATTGAAAACTGAAAAACAGCGATGGTCGCCTAGCTTTTACGCGAAATCGAACACGCAATGAGAACAAAAACGACAACAAACGAAGAAGGAAATCGCGCGACGAGGGACAACAATGACGATGAAAACTACAAGCCCGACCTATCGTTTTCACAACTCGACACCCGATTAATTATTTCCACGAATTCCTTACTAAAGTTTTCCCCGCCATTTCTTCCCGCCCCCCGTCTCAATTCTACCGACTAACATCGAGAAGTTCTTCGACAGTTTGAGACGACGTCTCGAATCGTTTGCACGTTTCTTGCTTTGATCATCGATCGTTACGCCGCTTGCGAAATGAGAAAAGTCTGACGGCGTTTCTCCGACACGAAGACTACCTTTCACCGATGCAGATATTCAAAGTTCGAATGAGACCGGCGGCTGATTTTCATGGTAAAACGACGAAATCGTGAAATCGTGAATCAATTGAGAGTTAATAAACCTAACGTTAATATTCCTACTATTACAAATCTTTTGTGAATAAAAGTTTGTCTATATGTATAAAATTGAATTTTTTTCAAAACTACCTTCTTCAAGATGGCTATTTAAAGTTAATACAAAAAAATTTGCGAAAAAACTTGGAATTTCGTACCTCTCTAATTTTTGTTAGATTTCTGTAAGTTATTGATGGTCTGTTATTATTAGAGGGAGAACGATTATATATATATATATATACACACATATATATACATATATATATACATATGTATATATAAAATGTGTATATATTTAATAACATATACATATCAGTTTTGTTTATCAAAATGTATCACGTTCTTTCGTAATCCCAATACACAATAAAGTGTTCGTCGTAAAGTCACGTATTGTCTCGGTTACCGATCACCTGGGACTGGCACTTCTGGTTCGGACAAGTTCGAAGGCAATTTCGAAACTCCATTTCTGGTGACATTCTACCGTACGGTGCAGCGATGGTTGGATCGGCGAGCGGTATAGTTATTGGCGTCGCTCGTATTCTCGAATTACTCGATCGCTTTTACGAGCCGGGGGAGAAAGAGTGGGAGGAAAACAAAGTGCAGGCGGTGCACGACGAAATAAATGACGTAAAGGGTGTACGGGAAATAGGTCAGGCAAAAGTAAATAAGGCAGAAATCGAGGTAAATTCGAGGTGGGAAATTACTGGGCGACGAGTTACAAAGCGCGGGCGCACCGACGCGCGTGCACATCGACAGTGGCGATGGGCGCGATGGGCGCGATGGGCGATGGGTACCAAATACTATCGATTGTTAAAGTGCGGACAGAGACGACGAATAAATGGGCCGAAAAGCACTCTCGGGAACTGTTAAAACGTGGAATACATTCGTTACGGAAGAAGTCGCGAGTGTTTGCCATGAATATTCACAGTCCTACTTCAACCTGCGTTACAATGGTACTCCGTACGGTACCGATTCCTAACGTGTTCAGCACACCTCGTTTGATGGAAAAACAGCGCTTCTCATAAAGTTTTCAGAGACTACATCATGCACCTCTCGCCGCTGCCGATAAATTTAAAAGAAAGCAGAAATATATATTAGATAACGTAGTTTCTTTCTTTCAAAAAGTCCTATCTATATCTTTATTCATACACACATATATATATATATATATAGAGAGAGAGAGAGAGAGAGAGAGAAAAGTCCCCTATTATGAGATAGACAACCTAATATGAGATGGCGGGGTTTTTCATGGTGGGATCAAAAGATGGGGCATATATAGGGCCTTTTAGCTTAACATATCTCATATTAGGATCCTGTCTCATAATAGGGGACTTTCCTCTATATATATATATCAGGAAAATTCTAGTAATATGTGCAATACATAATTTCTAAAATAAATGAAACTCGAAAATGACTGATCGTCGAATCAAAAGATCACATCAAATCGGTTACCCAACTAATAAATGGTTGGTAGCATCTAGCATCCATTATACGCAAATCATAAATCTAGTTAAATGTTGCAATGCACTTACGGTAATCTCGAAGTTAAACGATCTATTTTCAAGATTTGATGTATGCCAGCGATAACGAAAAGTTTGAAACACACGCACTTATAGCTATTGCCGACATAAACGTTATGCTATTTCCGTCAATAAACACCACAAATGTTCATATATGTGTTGGATGGATTACATGTATTATGTGATTAATGCATGGTTATTCTTTTATCATAAATAATTAACACCTAAATTTCCCTCTCTCTCTCTCTCACATACATATTAATTAATATAATCGGTTGCAAATACAACACATCAAAGCTTACATTTCGTTCATATTCTAGTTAGACGTTTATTTACCCCAATTCCCGCGGTCAGCACCCCTTTATCTGAGCTCGACACATTACTCGACTTCCACCGTTCGAGCGTATCTAAACGATCAGCGTGGCGAACAGGCATCGTTACGAGGAGAAAATGATATTTTCGATCGAAATTGCGTGCGGCTTTACTATCAGGGAGAAGTGAGAAGATGCTAAGGTGCGCGAACGCGAGAGTTCCCAGAAGCCCCTCCCGCCGTCAGCTTGAGCCTCAAAGAGCATCGACGTGTATACACATTGGCATCGGAGCACATCGTTTCTTGCATGCATTGCTCCTCGACAATCGGATGCACCCGCGTGCACAGAGGCTCACGGTTCGATGCACCAGTCGTACCGAGAGCCGCGATGACGCGCACACTGGAGCACTATATATTTACCCAATAGACCAAACCGCCATGTTGTATCCACGTATATACCCGGAAAGGACATATTTCAAACAATAGCTTGCACGACGTTATGCAAAGAATAAAATTAATAATACTGAGATTCACTTTTCACATCAAAATATATTCTATCGATTATAAATCAATAGAAACAGTAATAATTAGACTTTGATAGATGTAATTTGCTCATACTATGCACAATAACAAGATAAAAAGAAACCGATGATGGGATAATTAAAAGACGACACAAACGGACTCCACCCCCTTCGATTAAAGCGCGACTGACACGTGTATTGTATTAAAATCGATTAATTAACCTTCGCTTTATTAAAGTAAAGACTTGTCGCACTTAAACGATTTTAGCAAATGACAATTGGATAAACATCGGAATTTGTTTTGTTCAGTAATAACGCTTTTCTATTCATAGGAAAGTAGAATAGATAAGTATAAGCGCAAATATATATTTTAATAAATGCAGGCCCGGTCTTCTATCAAAGAAAATATAAAGAATTTCGCGTTCATTTATTTTTAGCTTTTCAGTATCTTGACAATAAACTCTGCGTAATTAAATTTCGTTTAAATTAAAATTCAATTCAAATAAATGGAACAAGAATTCAAGAGAATTAATCCCTTAATAGTATTAACTTTCCAATATTAAGTAATTAGCTAATTAAGACGGCAGTAAAATCTTTATTGAGCAAAATCCGACGCGCTGAAATCGCATTTCAAAGGAATGCATCACTATTACTGCTTTCAGCATTACACCGTGACACTCCGTATATGCGAGCGCGAAGTGAACAGGCGCAGCTTTCTTCCTCGCTTCGTGCCTTCGTACCGCTTAAGCTGCAGACTTCCAGCTCGATGCTCCGGAACTAAGTTTTCCCGCGAAAGAGATAGATTTACGGTGGATTCTTCCTCAACTATTTCCCTCATCCCGCTCGCGAAAGGAGTGAAAAATTCATTCGCGTCAAATCCACCGAATAATGTAGGAACGCATACGAACATCGTGATATACGATCGCTACCAGATTTCTGTCTTTTCGTGATCCCCGAACACGCGAGAACAAAAATCAGTATTATTGCCCATTCATTAATAATGATTATCGCGACGCGTATCCGACGCGAACCGATCCACCACCGCTCACTGTGTTTTCCGATGGAGAACATGGATCATGGATTAAATGCCAGCCGCGATTAGTAGAGCGCCACTGCGATCACCATTATTATTTGTCACGGCGGCGGAACGAAAGCGGAGTGGCATTCGTGATGTTGAAAATATTACGGATCGATGGCGAGCGAATTTCCAGCGTATGTACACACAATGCGCGCGTGCACGATACGCGTGTTTGTGCATCCTTTTGACTGGAATACCAAATGGTATTACAGTGACTCAGCCAAAGCGCGATCGGTGATTTTCCAAAGTTTAATTTATCGTAGCTCGCGCCCGACGCTGGGTAATTTTTCGTTCGTCTATGCAGCCGACAGAGAATGATGGAAAAATGCGAAAAGAGAATATCTGTATACTTTTGTCAGAAGTTCGAATGGCGTTTGTTGACGTCACTACCGTCTCGCTTGCAATCTCTCGTAGAAGCAAATTTATTTACGCAAAACGGTTATTTGTCGCCGGTAGCAATCTTATATATAGTGAAACACAATAGAGATAGACAGAGAGATAGAAAGAGACAAAAAGAGAATTTATCTTTCAAAACAGATTGCTAGTATTTCCCGTACTTTAATTTCAACCAGAATGGGTGAGCGTCGCGGCAAAATGTGATCGATTTTCGCAAAAGCTTAAGTTACAGTTCTGTCGTTGACGTCAGAACCGAAATTGGATAATGCTAATGATGCACGGACACTAGATAAGACGCAGCTATTCGGTCTGACAGCCAGGCTGTGACATTAGCGAGCAGTCCTTCAGAAATCCGGTCGAACGTGATCTGGCGCGACAACAAAAGGAGCGACCGCGCCAGTCAATCAACTTCTTCTTGCTCATTCCGATCGAAGTCGCCGCGCGAGTTGTCTTCAGAATCGATGCCTTCTCTAGCATTGCGATTTTGTAGCCTGACTTCGACGTTGCTATTGGCGATGACAGAATTTATCGTCAAAAGATTCGGTATAAAAATATTAGGCAGAAAGATATGCAAATTAAAAATCTAATAATAAATGAAAAATGTTTTTTATATTGCTAAATTACAGAAAGAAAATGTACGGCAAGTATATATAATGGACAAATGTAGCAATCAAATGCGAATTAAAACATAACATATGAGCAGTTTTAATATATACTTTACGTTTTAATATACTTATACTTATGTATTATATACATTATATCTTTTTGTAATAATAAAATTTTGCGACAAATAATGAAATCGCTACGTTTCATATCTTTATCAATCACTTCAACATGAGGTTCGTTCAATTTAAAGTTATCAACATTAATTATCTAGACCGTGTGTTCCAATATGCCCAAATTCTTATTATGCAAATCCTCAAAATTTCTCTTGCGACTCTTCCTAATCACGTTTTCGCCGAATTAACGGCCGGTAGAGTGTGCATTGTAAACATTGCACGGATGAGAGTCAGGTCGCAGAGAAATACGAGAATAAAATGCAGCAGATAAGGGACAGTGTATATAGCATTACCGATACCGTGCTGAGATAAAAACGTCAGCCGTTCAGAAAGTAAAGCAACGTTAGAATAAAGCAGACGAGAGTGATGGTTACGCTTATTATTAGCATACATATAAAAAAAATATAAATGTTTTAAAATTGACTAGAGACAAGATAAATAAAGAATATACGGCGCTTTTTATCGATGTATTGCATTTTGAAGCTTCTATTTTACTGATCGAATTCTGAGATATTTATTCTTTGCCCCTTACCCTTCGATTTTGTGTCTTGACCCGAGTGTCCACTCATGCGTAGTCGAAATAATATTTGAACCTTTTAGAAAGACGTACGACTTGCGACAAATCGGAGAACGATATACGCGGAATGGTTCGTTATCGTTTCTATTGGTTTTCCGGATTTTTATTTTTCCTCGCTGTATATGTTATTTCGAGGCGCGCCGCGTTCCAACTTCGAGCATACACCGACGCAACGCGTTTCAACTTTCAATGACGATAAAAAAGCGATTAATGCGTCCAGGAAGCGTCTCGCCGCGCCGCGCCGGCTCCGAAATAAGCGCGTTCGCGCGGCGATCGTTTATTTACGCACATAATCGCGGGCTGCGGGGGGTCATTTTGCGTTTGTATTATATGCAAATGGACCTTCGCGCGCAAGCGATTTATTTCACGCTCCTAAACGTCTATGCCGTGAAATATGCGCGTCGCACGAGCGTGCACCGGACCGCATTTCCGAACGAGCACACCACTGTGCTGTATGCAACTGCGACGCGCGCGCGTGAGTATAAATAAATTTCGCGCGAGTTCACGCAGAACGCGGGTTCACGCAGAAATGTGGTCGATCCACGGTCGATGCACGGATTAAACGGATCGGATGAACCCGCGGCGGCGCCGGCTATGTTTCTGTCGTTAAAACATCTGTGTGCACGCGCATCGCGCGCCCGCTCTGTTAAATGCATCGTCAGAACAAGGTTGATGCACGTTACAACGCTCTGTGTGAAGCCAAAATTCTACAGTAAAATGTACCGTTTTGCATTTCCGATTAACTTCGGAGAGTTAATTGACAGCTGAAAAGTTCCATCGGGCGATATTGTAATGCATGATACGCGCATACATCAATAATCGCGCACTGCGCGGTGCCTTGCGCGAACGATCGGCTTGGCGAAATGTTCTCGCTTATCTCGATACGGTATAATATTTTCTGTATGATTATAAACGTATAAATAATAATGAGAATCCATATTGCAATATATCTTTCATGCAGATTTTTGATTTGCAAAATACGGGGAATATAGAGGTGACTAATTCGTGCTTAACGGCTTATTTTGGAAATTGCATTCATACGTTATATACGCGTAACAGTGGCGGCTGCCTCGTATTGAAACCGAACTATCGGATTACAATTTACTTGATTTCCGATCAACTCGAATATTCTGTAAAACCGGATTACTCCAAATTCCAGGTAATCTCAGCACGCGGCGATTATTTATGCGATCGTTCCTATGACAACGATTTATCGGGCTAAAATACTGCCAAAAAGCTCGACAAAACGCGAAACGTATCTGCCTAAAAAATCAAATTGCGCAATAAACTTAATAAAAATAACTGTTTGTTCGGCCATTTGTTTTTGTTGCAAAAAATCAATTGATTGACTAATTATTAAATAATTGGATAGTTGTAATCTTAAATAAACGTTTCACTATTTTGCACTTTTCGATAAAATTGAAATATCGAATTGGCGGAAGAAAATAACGGGATATACAAGCTTATGCTGCATGGAATGATTGTAGAACGACGTTCGAGAGAAAGCATATTTTACTTCCTGGAATCTTGGCTTTTTCAGACATTGCCGAGGAAACAGCTCTTAATATTTCAGATTTTAAAACGCCCGGACGAATTATTTCACGCCAAGTTGCAATAAATGTGTATTCCGTCATTTTTGCCAATTCAGAATTCTTCAATTTCGTTTAAAGAGCTCAAAAATTCTAATAATCAAATCCTCTCTCGCTCTCACAATCACTAAAACAAATTGATAAACCGTTAGCGTGTAGAGGCGACTTCACCCGCGATCCATCTTTCTTTGACGCTCCATTTCGCGTGCTTCGAGACGTAGAAACCGGAGTAGTATCCGCGAAAAAAAAAAGTTCACCGCTCTCGTCCCGCTTTTTAATATCGAGCGGCCGTATATCGCCGTACCTACGTCTATACGAAACTTTTCAAGAGCCGCCTTTGAATCGCCCGATACGCAGGATATAAACAAACGTATATACATATAATAACTCATGCACACTCACCGCCTACGTCCGTGGGGGTCCTGCTCCACAGGAATCCGGCTGCGCACCCGGGCCGCGACGCGAAAGCTCCCGCTGCCACCTTCACGTCCCTCGTCCCTCGGTCTGAGAATCCGCCTCCGTGCGCGCAACACAACTTACTTTCGATACAAATATATATAACACACTTGAAAATCTCACCGCAGATCACTCTCCCAGTCCTTCGAAGCAACTCTCGTCTCGTCGTGGGCTATCAACCACCCGAATGACAATGTCAACCGCCGTGCACCAACGGAGCAACAGGAAACAGATGCGGCACACACATTCAGAATGAACTGCAGTTCGGCTAGGCCAACGACAGCAACGACACGCGCACGTCGAATCGGAGACGTGTAGATACACGAGCGACGAGCGGCGAGCGGCGGCGACGACGACGACGACGCACGTTGTTAGCACGCGCGAATCCGAATTGGCGGTACGCGACGACGATAACGCGGTTTTCGAACGAGTTGCGCGAACACGGCGGCGACGTGTGAACTCCGTCCGACTGACACAGTGGCTCGCGCGGGTCTGCCGCTTACGCGTCCGCCACGCCGCCACGGCCGCGGCCGGCGCGCGTCGACCAGGAGGACGCAGCGTCGCGCGCAACTTCGCGCCGTTAACTCCGGCGAATCGGCGGCGCGCGTTCCAACAGCCACGCCGACTTTCGCGGGCCTTTTTCGCGACCGCAACCGCATAACTTATCCAGTTAAGAGTTATTTATCACAATTACGATTTTTATTCGATTATCACTGATATCGTATTATTGCAATCTGATTGTATAATTATAACTGCGATATATTTAAAATAGAACAATTAACATCGTTTATTTGATTATTGTTTTAAATCTTATTATCGCAATCTAACTGTATAATTATAATTGTGATGTGTATTTAACGTAGAAGAATAACGAAAACCCCACCATTTCCTTGTTACTTGTTAATTTCATTATCGAGAGTTTTTAGTCAATTATCCATTCAGTAATAACGAATCGAAATCTGCGATATCGTTCGCATTTGAGACGATGTTTATTTCAATCGAGAAAATAATTGATAAGACTTAACATGATCGCAGAACATTTAACATATTATAATTAATTACATTTAGCAACTTAATTTCCATACTTTATATTTTAATTTGAAAAATATGGTAAGTTATGACGTAATAGAATAATATCAAGAATTTGATCGTAATAGCAAAGATACATAAAATATACAAGAATAGTACGAAGAATAGTACAAGAATAGTACGAAGATAATATCGGTGAAAAAAATTTTCGTGATATCAATTATTAAATACATTTTTTCGTATATTTCTAAACATATTTCCCACATGTTTAGATATATAAATATATTGCCGAAGTTTCTATAATTATAACTATATATAGCTAATGCTATAGCTATTAGTTATACGTTTAATGGTGTCGCGTAAAGCTTATTTAAATTTCTGACCGTGCCGATTTTAAATTTTGTCGATTTTAACGGTACTTTCACGGAAAAGTGTAAATGTTGGCTTAATTATACGGTCAACGAAAACAGGCTCGGTCGACGTGTGTGTGTGTGTGTGTGTGTGTGTGTGTGTGTGTGTGTGTGTGTGTGCGCGAGCGCGCGCGCTGTTTGAATATTTGTTTTTGAGCTGCAAAGCGTAAATATTTTTGCAGTACTTTTAATGACATCGACGTAGCGGTGGGACGAACGGATTAAATCCAGGCGATGTTATGTTCGACGAATACCGAATATAAAAATAAGCGTGCGCGCAAAACATTTGATGTGCTTTAATGTATTTGTTCGATAAACCGCTAATAGAAATTCGTTAACTCTAACTGTATGTATAACAGTATTATCAAATTAGCTTCAATAGTATAAGCAAATGCAGTTTACTTATAGCATAATACGCTAATTCATTTATAATATATGCATTTCTTTAATATAAAAATTATGGAGGAGAGCGCGAAGAGAAATGATTTATAGCTTTACACACAATTTCACTGTTCGCGCCCGAAACCTCTTATCATAGCGGTCTGGTATCAGCAACGAAATGCGCACGCACATCAATCAAGCCCCGTATTCAGACAAAAAAAAAGGGTACGTTGCATCTGCGCTCAACGCAAGTCAATAAACCCCTTTTATCATCAATCAAAGCTCGCTTGTACAGAATCTATAGGCCTCGCTCAGTTATGCAGTTTGTGCGTTCGGCCGCGCGCGCGGATCCTAGGCTTTATCGCTGCGCGATGTCGTTGTTTCGATAAACGCGACTCGCGCGGACATATCGCGGCGTGATCGCGCGTTTTTCGTGGGAGGGGGGCCGCGAACTTTTCGCATCGCATCGCGGGCGAGCGAACGGGTTTAGCGTCCTTTTAATTACCGCTTGTAATTCCGAATAAATGCCAGTCATCGGGTTTACGGTCGTTGCTCGCGTCGCCCGTGCCGTAGGCATTCGTTTACCGAATATTGTTACCGAAATCAGATTGCGCGGCGCGCGCGGTCGAATATTGTTTTCGGTAACGCTCAGGCGTGCATAATCATATTCGCGGAAACCGTCGCGCCGCGCTATGCCGCGCGCACGAACGTACATGTATGTACACCCGTCAAATGAAATTGGCCTGACTAGGATACGCAAATATCGATATTTCGGGGGGAGGTCCTCGCTTGTCGTACGTATGCACGTACACTCGGTGGTCGCGATTGTCTGCCTCTATGTCTTTTCACAACAGACGCGGCCTGACCAGATATTCGTGCGTTATCTTATTAAGGATAGTATATCAGCAAGTTTCACAGCAATAATTGGCAATTTAATAATTGTACATTTAGAAACATACATTTGCATTCTTAACATCTGAGAGAAAACTTTTTAATAAAAAAAATTAGTTCTATTTCAACGATCTATTTAAGATAACAATATTCTCTCATAGAGAAATCAATTAATATATTTAATATTATTTTAATAACACCTCTATGAAAGTATTCAGGAAATCTTTACAAAGATTTGGCAAAATTATAAAAAGTTTTTTTTACAATTAAGAATTTATTTACAAATGTTTCAATTCTCTTCGTTGTCTTTTACTTGTTTTAATTACGGATTTTAATAATTTATTCATTTATAATAATAGGATTATAAAATGTAACTGTATATATACTGCAGTAATTTTATTTATTAATTCAAGTATTAATTGAACCGATATACATACGTATTATTATAATTAACAATATGAATTAATAATCAGCGCATTACGGTTATCTCATATTACCACTACGCCGACTGTTAAATTCTGCTTCAAGATAATATTATTGTTTTTTTAAATTATTTATTGAGAAATTAATTATAATATATAGTAAATTTTGTTGCAGTTTAAACACGATACGCATTTGTTTTAAAAATGTATATCTAAAGAAAGCATTCGCAATGTCGCGTGTATGTACACATCAGTATGTGTATACACAAAACAGGCGCAATTATACTACGAGTGCACGAGCGCGGTACACAGTTTATATAAATTACCTCGTAAAAGTTGGAAGAGCGAGTTCCGGGATTATTTTTGCAGGCCGCGATTCCGCGCATCGATAGTAATCGACGCAACTTAAATTTTTTATTTCGAGTTTTGAATTTACCCGACAGCGCGCCGTTGCAATTCAGGGCGGGAGAAAAAGAGAGCAAGAGAGAGAGAAATGACCTTTCATTGCGCGGGGATCGGGACGATACATTAATTAACTCGACGAGAGCGGTGAATTGCAAAATAATATTCAGCTTTTTATTATTACACGGCACAAACTGAGAATATAAAATCGTTTACCCTTTTCGATGATCACAATTGCAAAATGCCATCGAGTTAACGAAGTCTCGTCTGCCGTGCAAGGCTGAGCACTGTGTGTATCGCCGGATGAAAAAGTGTCGCGAATTAAAATTAAAATTGCCCAACGTAATTTATACCGGGATGACCGAAACTGCGCCATATAATGTTAATTGAAATTGCGGGAAAAGTGAGTTTTTCCATTTACTTATTACGTACATTTCGCGGAGTGATCTTTTTTGCGCCAATGTTTTTACCCGACAATCGCTAGAGTGATATATTAATAATTAAAATATGTGAGATAAAAATCCTGGATATCCGCATTAAATCCTATTTTGCTGATCTTCGTAAACATACGAGAAAGCGAGCACAAATAAATATTTTCAGGAAGCATCAAACGGTGGCTTGATATATCGAAACAGTAATAAATTTTATACGTATACAAAAGTTTATCTTTTTAAGCGGAAGTGCGGGAAATCCATGTTGCACGGAACTTTTCCATTTTATATAAATGTATTGCGAAGCGAAGGCTTCGAGTTTCCCAGGGCAACTTTTTAACATGTCAGGAGCTCCGGAGTTCCAAGGAGCGCCAGAGAGAACTTGAGCAATTACATCAAAAGTCTAAAAATAGAATGCTAATTTCACGGCATTCTACTTTTTGGCATCTGTTGTTCCAGAGGATATGCAACTAATTACAAAAGCATCCGGTATTTCATAATTGATTATTATATAACGTAAACATTCGCACGCTTGTTCGCGTTCCCCTCTCGTGTTATCTAGTGGCATATGATTATCCCAACTTGAAGGTAGAATATACGCTTCGAGGTGGATTGCCCTGCATGCCCGTTTGCAGCCCGTTTATAATTCCGTAAGCTGCTGCACCTGAACGAGCATCATTTTCGTTGATATCACTTTCTGCTCCGATGTGTTGTAGCCACCGCTCCCGGTGGCTTATACTACAAAGTCTGACGCGCGCCTCATTCCATAATTCATACCGCAGTGGATGTCGTGCAATGATAAAGTGATATTGTGTTGCAAATTTATATGACACTCGCCCGCCATTGGCCAACGCGTTTAGATAATGAGATTCACTAACAGAGGATATACAATTGACGCGTGGGCGGTGGTGATGTTCCCGTGATAAATATTGGTTTAGAAACTTAACTGACGATATAGCTACGTAAATCTCTGCGCGCGGCGTGTATTTCGTTCCCAATTAATGTCTCGATCGTCGTGAAATATTGACTTTAAAATCGAACATTTTCTAGAACGGTAGGCGTATTGTATCCGATATAAAACGCTCGGTGATTTTGTTATTCTTTTATCCTTTTATCTGAAGGCTTTTGAAGTAATAAAATAAAAGTTAATTCTATCATCATTATACATAATTTTCTGACAAACCGATTTATATTTGTATTAGTAATAAGAGCCGCGAACAAAATAATTAATTACGTAAAATTAATTGCGGTATTAAAATGGGCAAAGAATTAATTGTTTACCGTCATTCTTTTCCCCACACACTCCGATGAAATTCTCTTTTTTTTTTTACTTTTCCATCATTCCACTCTGACGCTTCGCCATGCCAGCGTGAATCGCGAACAAGACGCAATATGCAGTTTTCATGGTAAATAGTGAAAAATCGCGCGTGATGTCTGCGTAATTTATGCCGCAATACGTATGTATGCCAGAGCATGGCGTTGTCTGGTTACACGGAAAATAACAAAATAATATATACAGTGAATAATATACGTGTCCGACGTTAATATGTAGAATATGCAAAATAATTATTTTATTTATCCTGTTGACCAGATAAATATTAAATCGCTCTCTGGGCTACACTGTATATAATTATTAGTTAATATTCACTATTAAACGATGTTTATTCCGACATTATTTGGAATTGCACACATTATTCTTGCAAGAAAGGCGATTTAAATCGATATCACGGATTAAATTCAAATTGCGTGTATAATATCTCTCTCCGCATAGTATTACACAATATATGCATTATACATCTTTATAATGAACTTTTTACATTAATCTTCAATTTCAATGTAAAATAATTATGTCCATTTCTACAAATGCAGATTAATTTTAATCTTGGTTTAACTTACTTTTCATCTCTTTCTACTTCTAAGAATTAGAAGAAAATAAAAAGTAGGTTAAAGCGAGATTAAACTCAATCTGCATTGGTAGAAATGGACATTAGACGAATAAATTTAAAAACATTAGATTTATTTTTTTATAAATTTTGCATGCATGCAGGTATTTATATATTTCCTCTCTGTGATTACGTTTTATTGATATTACATCGAGATAAATTAAATCGTATTTGAATCTACCGTGACGCTAGAGCATTGGATAATCCGATTTCAACTTAGTCACCTCGGCAGCGATTGGTCGAACAAGAACAAGCCGTTCCTTTGATTCTGGTCAGAGGAATTTTGATATATCTATCGTATATCGATTGTGACGAGCTCGACCGTGCGCAGGTCAGTTCACGTAAGTTCTGCTTTCCCTAATTGTACTTGTTGCACTTCACCGGGTCAGATGCATACGGCTCTATGGCTTTGGCGTCTTGCCAAACCCTTGACAAATGACGCCGTAATACGACATACCTTCCTAATTCCACGTAGAATTCACCGGAATTGCCGTTTCCGCACATCGAGAAATCCCATTTTGTCACAAGATTTTTATTAAAGTTTTTCGGTCCTAGATCCATCAAAAGAAACTTCGCGTTTATTTGCAAAACATTTAAATTTTGTTAATTTAAGCAAAAATACTGATAGAAATAATTTATTTCGCTTTTGTTTTATAAAAATTGGCCAAAATTTATTGACATAATTTATAATACGTTATTATTAATACACTTTGCTCATTCAAATAATAGATCAAATGCAAATTATATATAAATTATAAACTATTCATATCCGAAATATATATCACACCAGTGATACATGAATAGATAATGCTTTTAATTAAAGACTAATTTAACGGTCGACCTATTGATCTCTACGAATGACAATGCGAATTAGAAAAGGGTGTCGAAGTTTATGCGTGAGGGTGCTCGTACACTGACAATTAAGTATCATTAAACCATACCAAAGCTCAGTAATTAACGATTATTACACGGAAATACAAATTACCATAGTCGCGGTTATACACTAATAGAAGAGCTTTACACTTGTAATTTATTGCATTTATTGTATAGGTATAAATGGCGTTACAAATTTTTCTCAATAAGTATATGCTAGATATTTTTCACAAAAATTAATAGGTAATAAAAGTCTAGACAAGTTTAAGTTACAAGAGTATCATGTGATACGAATTATTTAATAAAAGAGTAACAGTTTCCATTTTCAAAAATAAGAAAATCATTTCTCCGATAATTTGCTCCGAGATTTGATCAAACGTATTGAATTTTAATTGCTCGTTTCGATATAAAACTTTTCAGTTCTAATTATAATCTAGATAGTGGTGTGCAAATTTTTTATGCTTATGACCTCTTTTTTGGACAAAATTCGATGTAACATTTATTGATGCTCATTAATTTTTTTACAATTTGTGTTGTAAATAAAGAATAATATAAGGATAATTATATCTAATTTAAAAAATTAATTGTTTTAATTTATGTATACAACTTAATATAAAACTTAACAAATTTTTTGTATTTTAATACATATAGTTTTTATACTTTAACTAGACACTACAGACGCGCGCTTCGCGCGCGCTATTTAGCTTTAACATTATCCTATTACTATTACACTATTAACCCATGATACACACAACTGTCAAAATATACAATGACAGCTGCAAATGAAGTAATAACTCGAAGTAATAACTCGCACACAACGCATCGAGATAACCAATCGGCATCGCGGAAAAGAGGCTTCAATTTTTCGATACAAACGAAATTCACTCAGTTAACACGCTTTTTTTAAAATAGGACTAGACATTACAGACGCGCGCGCTTCGCGCGCGCCATTTAGCTTTAACATTATGCTATTACTATTACACTATTAACCTTTGATACACACAACTATCAAAATATACAATGACAGCTGCAAATGAAATAATAACTCGAAGTAATAACTCGCACACAACGCATCGAGATAACCAATCGGCATCGCGGAAAAGAGGCAACAATAATTTCGATACAAACGCAATTCACTTAGTTAACACGCCTTTTTTAAAAGTGGATAAATATAAATTGCACATTATTATAGGTATATTAAAAACAGAAAGAAAACTGGAATAAAATTTTCGATACAAACAAACAAGTTTTTAATTTTAGTCAATGGGATGGATGAGGTTCCGTGGAAATGACAATTTTTTTTCTATAATGTGAAGCAATATTGGAGATATTTAGTCGCGATATGTCTTCTCTTATTAATCAATGCCACAGGCAAATCGTCATGCATTTGCGAGGAGAATAATACACAATACTGGAGATCCAACTTGACAATTGATTCGCGTACGTATATGCAATCTCACGTTGCGAACGTGCGTTCAGGGAATGGGATAGATCTTGTTTGCCTGCGTGTCAACGATACCTATTATTGTCGATCCTTATTTGCATGGTCAATAACGTGAGGAAATCTGCTGGCCCACCCCTTTCCGCCCAGGAATTGCGGAGAGGATTTACGCTATATTCGATGTCAAGAGGACCATCGTCGACTACCGAGGGAGCTTTTCAGGGGTGCATCGATAAATCAGGGGCTCACGACACAACTGTGTATTGCCATCCCAGTTCGTAATAGCGCACGAATCTGCCTTGAGAGAGAGAGAGAGAGAGAGAGAGAGAGAGAGAGAGAGAGACATCGATACAAAATTTCGCGGCACGCAATTCCGTAAACAGCGGAATGCAATTCTCGCGGCTTTCATTTCCTCCTTCATATGATGGCTCGCGTGAAATGTGATAACATGGTCAAGGGCCTTGGTAAATTGAGTTTGAATTAACAATTATAGCCGCCGTGCAAATACGAGAACAATTATATTGTGGTAAGCTAAATATTTCTTCCAAGATAATATAACTGACGCATTTGTACGTTGCGATATAATATTTTCTAATTTAACAGAGAAAGAGAGAATGTATGTGAAATTACATTATGTATACATATACATATATGTATATGTATGAATATATCAATACAATTTATAATAAAACAATGTATTTTTTATTATAATACACATCACATTTATATTATACTATTGCTTATCACTTTAAAATTATTCTCTAAGTTTAACGTAAACAAACGTAACAATTCTTCTAAAAAACAACTTTTCTCTTTGTATTAAAAGAATTAATTGTCTCAAATTATTAGATATTTGTATAAGAATAAGAAGGGATTTTTAATTACAGACATAATGCAAATACGAACCCGGTCCTGGCTCGAATAAGTCTCTTAATCGTTGCAATTAGATTAGTCGCTCTGCCATCTGGTACTTAATTACACTGCAATTAAATCAACTTCTATTACTGTAGAGTCTACCATTAAAATTACCTTGATTTCTTCTGACTTCTGCTTTTATTAGCATGATTAAAACAATGTCGTGCAATTTATTATGTTTTGTGACAAATTGCAAACTGTTAAAAAAAATAACATATTTAAAATCAAATAAGTTATACAAATAATAAGCTTTAAATACATTACAGTTTTAAAGCCTATAGTGCGAGGCAATTTCCATAATCTTATATGGAATAGTATTTGTAAATAACTTATTCTTTATATATGTATATAACTGAAACTTAAATATTTTACAAATTTAAATCTGCAAATTTGCATTTAAAATTTATATGTATTAAATTTATTATTATAATAAAGGTGAAACAACCGCGTTACACTTTTCTCGTTTACATTACAGCTTGGCAGCGCTGCAACAAATTTAAATTTGCCAAGCAAGTTTCGAGAAGCACAATATTGATAAGCCGTGGCGCTATATTTATACGTGTCAACGCTCTACGTGACGTTGTATTGTGCGGGTTGCAAGCCATCGTAAATAGGTCATAAGATGCATAAGTTTCTAGTGCACTTTAAAAAAGAATTGCTGATAAAAATTGCTGAATCTGCCGATAGTTTTATAGAGTTACTTTCTTCTATCTTAAGACAAGTGATATCTTCAGATAATAATTGTACAATTTAGCACATTTATAATATTTAATATTTCTATGCCAAGATTACACTGACATATATGGCGTATTGCAGTCGTACATATCTGCAGGGATACAACATACAAAGGGTTCTCGTATTTTGTGATTGTTCGCCGTATTTCATTGTTTCTTATCGTGACGTTCTAACTATAAAATACGTCACCCGGGAGAATCGCTCTTGCTTATCGTTCTCTCTCTCTTCGAGAACTATGGTATGCAAGGACGTTAATTACGTCTGTACCGGCAAGTTATAATTTAGTGCAGAAGCGAAATTTCATCGTTTCGTTTAAACAGAAATTTTCATATATTACTATACAATCTTTTAAGTATCTATTAACAAAATATAAGAAACCGATTTTTAATTTCTTCAACAGTACATAATGATAGCATATATATAGCAAAATTATACCAAATTTCTATCGTTTTACATTGTAATTAATTTACAATCAAAATCTTCAATTAATCTTTGACACACGCAGCCACGAATTTTATGCCAAGTGTATACCTAATGGTTTAATTATAAATTTCAATCGAGCGAGAGAAGGTAATTACGACGAGACAAAAAAGTCGCCTGTATCCGAGCTTAACACCTGGATAATTATAATACACCGGTTCAATCAATATAGTAATTATAACACGAACAGGCTGGAAAATATTAGTTAAACAATCTGTATTAGATTAATAGATAAAAATTGTTACATTACTGTATTCTTCAACCCTTTGACTGCTTCGCGATTTTTTTTTCAGTCCCTTGGTGCTACATTATTATTTAATGTCTAATTTTCACATAAAATAAATGTAATTTGGTATTCCTTAGAATTTAATGTTTTTAAAAATATCTGTGAATGTGTGTGTGTATTTAAACTGGGACTGACACGCGATGCCATAGCCTCAAATAAGTGGTATCCATTAGATACGCATGGCAGTCAAAATGCTGATGGTTTTGATGAGTATATAAATAAATGAATTTGAACTCTGAGCTTTTCATCAAATTCAATTGCAAAAGCAAAGTTTGTTCTTAAATTCGATAATTCTTATATCAAGGAAGAAATGATCTGTGTGTATTTCCAATTAGTTCTGTCTCCTTTCATTATCTCACCGAAATATTTCGCGTATAATGAAACCCATTTCACTAATTATATGTTACTGGTAATGCAATTTTAGAAAATTGCCCAGAAATAAACGATCTATCTTCTTCAAAAATCTCGATTTTAGCCACAATTATATATATTATAATCGCTTATTCTTAGCAAGACATATAATATCAACACAGTAATCTTTTGGAAAATCTATTAGAGATTTTAACGAGTAAAATATTTTTCAAAGAAGCTTTTCAAACAGAATGCTTTTACGAAAACATTCTCTTTTAAGCGATTCAGTTGCGTCATACTGTAAAATTCAATGGGATTGTCGAGAAAGCAATTTGGATAAATCAATTACAATAGCATAAATAAAATTATGAAAAAACTGGATAATTATTAATGAACTTGATTGAATCTAAACCGAAGGACAAAGGAAGATTATTCGTTCCTGACCACGACACTTCTTTGCGTCGGGCTATCAGTGGAACTGGCAGAATGTTGTAATCACGCGAGGGACAAGAGGAACATATCGGGCGAGCCGAAACTGTTGCTAATCGCCGCCGAAATCTCGAATTAATGGCACGAAAGCTGCGCGCGGAATTTGGGATTGGTGGTGCACAACGCCTAACTCGGCAAAAACGTTCGCCGTCTCGTCCAACGTTCGCATACACATCGAAACGATAAATGCTACTGCGCTCTGGTGCATACGCCTCGATACGTTTTATGCAAATATCGCAGCTGCGCTGCTATATAGAGTTATCGGTAAATTCACGCGTGTCACTGCGCGAATCGCAAATCGGCGTCGGAATAAGTTCACGCGAGAGTCGCCATTAAATTTTATTGAATACGCATCTTACAAAAATAAAAATTTCACGTTTTGGTGCTTGTTAAAATATAAATATTATATAGTTGTTGCCGAAAAGAAGCTATTGCTAGATATTTGTATTTAAAAAATAATAAATATTAATCAAACTTAAATGACATTTTATAATTTAACAAGAATACTAATTTTATTATTATCTAATAATATATACTAATTTAATCTTATTATTTAACAGAAAAGTTTTATGATGTAGAATAAATATATTACATAATAATAATATCTTTACTGCACACGTGCAATAACTTTAATGCATGTATAACTTTGGTCTTAACAAGACGGTTGTGCTGTTATTACAAAAAAAAAAAAAGATAATAATAAAAATAAATATACGCGCAAAAAAGGTAAGATGTGAATAATATTGCAAGAGACATAAAACAGCAAAGACAAAGATAAAATACGGATATAACAAGAATTTATGTGAGAAGATAGAATGCAGAATAAAACCGTGAAACTCGATTAATCGAGTGGCAACGTGTTAAAATATTTGATTGCAGTAGAGCACGAAATTTTATGGACCGACGTATAGCGGACAGGATAATAAGATCCGATAACGAGTTTCAGAAAATTAATTAAAAAAGAAAATAAAAAGTTAAATGTAACAATGCGCGCGGAAAAGGAATGAGACTTGGTCCTAAACTAACTTGCGTCTGATTATCCGACACGTCGCATTTTGAGAAGTGCTTAATGAAGTATTCGGCACAAATCAATAGTCAACCCCTTACGCGATTAGACCTAAAAGTTTATTTCTATTTTCCACCGGGAAACTCGATAGAGAAACCGAAGCGCCATCCCCGTCTATTGATCGGTCACTGACTCCGCTCAACATGGCGGCGGGGGTGGTATTCGCGCTCAGCCTGATCCTCGTCGTCGGCCACCTCCAGGAAGGGCCAGGGTCCCTCGCCAAGACCTTCACATTCCCGGAATACCCGTACAAGGAGACCACCAAGAACGTAAGTCGTCCATACGATTCATCAAAGTCCTCTTTCACGAGTGGTACGTGCTGAACGCTGATACAGGTTATGGGGAGCAACCCACATTTAAGGGTGGCAGTTTTACGATGCTAGAGACGGTAGCATAACGCTAAGCCGGATTGGTGCACTAATTTTTTAGCCAAACAGTAAGAGCTATCTTCTCTGCACCCGTCTCTGCACGTGGATCACTATAATTAGCCATAAAACACCTTCAATTTAATCTGCGCAAATAAAAAAATTAATAATTATATTAATTGAAAGAATCCAAATTATTATAAAAAGCTATTGTATCACCGTGTCTGAAAAAGAGATATAAATTCAAAAGCGTGAGAAACACTCGATAACTATCATTTACGAGTGTTTATGACCAAGGAAGTAAAATCGGAACAAGGTAGCAATTTAGTGAACGATCGATCTGACATTAATTGGAGAGAAATTTGGCTAAAAGTCAAAGTATATATAATACGAATGCACTTGAATGTAATTACGTGCGTAATTACATTTGGAACAACGACGCAAGCTCATCGTCACGATTTGACATATAGCTACCAAAGAATTCTCTTTTGCCAAGCTTGACAAGCGGAGGGTGGATTACATTTAAAAAATTACATTTAAAGTTACTTTGCAAAAAGACTAGAAGAAAAATACGCGTGTTGCGTATCGTAAAAAGATCCCTCGGAAATGTATATAATTCTGCATAAAAATAATTCGCGATATACTTTTAGGGGAAAAAACGATGGAAAATTTTATCTGAGAAACTTCTTAACGAATTTAATTTTACGGGCAATCTATTATTAGCATCTGAAATACGCAGTTTACTACCAAAAACATCTTACGATTGTATTTTCCAAGAAGTAAAATAAAAAAAGTCTTCCTGTATTACGCTCGGCAAAAATATTTTCCTTCAAAGATCTCTCGCAGCAATGCTTTTATGTGCACGGAGAAAGGCAGACGCGGAGTTGTTTGCGAAGGATACTAAAAGCGCATACATGTGCCGCGCTGGAAGTCGCATTGGCTCTAATTGGGGTTAATCTTTGGACATCCACAAATCAATTATTGCATTTCGCTTTATCCCGCCGCAGCGCGGAATGCAAAGCGTCATTTTATCAATACCGCATAAAACTGACGGAATAATTTTCTCGTGTACCAAAAAAAATAAATATTAATAAATGTTCGCATCTCCGAATTTGTAATCGTAAAATCCATTTCCAACGTTTTATGCTAAATTAACGCACGCGATTTATTCCAGCGAAATATGAAAGATGGAAAATTCGAAAGCGATTCATATTCGATATTGCTATATTAAAACCTTTTTGCATTTAAACATTTATAACAATTAGAAGATAAATTAAGCCAATATTGTAATTAGAATAACCGGTAAATTCTGTCGTAGGAGGCCCTCTTTAGACAATTCGAGCAGGATTGCGAGGAGAGCGGAGCTTGCAAGATGCTATCGCATAGGAGCGACGGCGTTGCCAAAACACGATGCATCCGGGAATGCGTGTCGCCGTCCTGTTACAAGGAGATCTACTTATTCGATCAGGTATACAGGTATATGCGGAATACCAATTCCGTTAATTGCGTTTGGTTACTATTGGTCGCTTTACATGCTATACATTTAGTACATATCCGGTATACAGTTTCACTCGTGTGGGCTGCATAGTAATGAACAATGAACCCGTTTCAGCTGGAAGAGGGCGAGATTGATGTGAGATTAATATCCTTCAAGGGTTGCTTCATGCAGCGAAACGGTCGACCACGGAAGTAAGAATATTCGCGCTAGAAAAGACGCAGGAAAAACATATTTCTCGTAAGATGAACGATTAACGGACGAGCCACTCTTTGATGGAATGACTATAATCGTGCAACAAAGAACACGCGCTGCGAGTAATAGTCCGGCTATTCTGAGAAACGCTTCTTGCTTAGACTTTGCCATCCCGGAAGAATTAAATTGATGACATAATGTGATCGCTGCATGATATGCATGACGGAACGTTTGGTTCGGCAAAGCACAAAACTAAAATGAAGACGAAAATGCATATCATGCACAAAGATAAGTTAAATAATGCATATCGTCCAGTCCCGTATGGAGAGATGAAGCGAATTATCCGAGAACAATCTTTTTCTACGTTTTGTACGCACATATTAAACTACGACGTTATTGATAATAATACTATAATGCACAAAGTAAACGAATAAAATTGTTGGCTACACTAGTGATTTCAATCACCTTATCGCTTTTATACATATTGCTATATTGAAAAAGAAACCTTCTTCGAATAATATAATTCAGTATACGATTACATGCATATTACTCGAATAACGCAATTTTATTATATAGCGAGTGAGGAATAGCATTTAAAACTATTGTACACATTTTATCTTTGAAGGAAAAAACTGGAAATGACCAAATTTTTATAGAAAGTAAATTACGTTTGTTATAAGTAGAAAATTTAGTATCTCGAAGATAAAGCATGTTTCACACACACAACTTCTTCCTTAATATAAAATACTTATACTGTGATATGTAACATAATTTACAAACTTGTTATTATTCACTCAATTGTTACAATTAAAACAAAAATATAAAAAAGTAAAAAATATATAAGATAATGTATAATGTTGAGTTTTTTTGTAAAATGCATAATTTGTTGTATGATTTTCACAACGATATTTATTTAGCGTGCGTTGCAAATCTGACAAGCATCTTTCAAACTTTTATTATTAATTATTACAGAATATTCTTTCAAATAACTCCAAAACTTTATTTAAAAAGTGTCCTATACACAGCGATCTAAAGTTTCATGGTACATCAACTTGCCTTGCATTAATGAAATCACGTAATAGTGACAAAATTAATGAAGTAAACTTTAATTATTTTGTCAAATAATTTATTAAATATATAAAAAGAATATTGCTTTTTGATGACTTTTCTAAACTGAGATATTGTGATTTTTAAACGTATAATGATAGTGGTCTTTTGCTTCAGATTTCTTTGCTTTGAGATTTCGAGATAAAATTAATTATATTTCTATAATTAATAATAACTCACAAACTATACTCTATCCGAAATAAATGATTTCATACTTATTGAAAGCACTAGAATCTTAACTTTCAATTGAAACCAAGAGATCAACTTACTACGACTTTTCTTTATAAAGATATATTAATTATATTATTATAAGATACGATTATATTATTAAAATATATACAATTATATTAATAAAATAATTATTAAAAATGAAACGTGTTAAATCTCAATTCAAATAATAAATCATCTTCGTTTTAATTAAAAAGTGGAAATTAAATTCACCAGTAATATCTTTCTTTAATTTCTTTTAAATCAAAGAGAGAAATAAAAATTGATTTGTGATTTTAATGCATTAAAATAGTTAATCGCCATGCTTTTGCAGTAATTTAATTTTACATTCTCCTCAATTACAAATTGTACACATATACCTATGTGCACAATGCACATACACAAACAGATATTTGCAACATATTTAAAAAACGAACCGAGATCGGGCATTTAATTTTCATACAAAAAAATATTTGTATAAAAATAATAAAGAAATTATTGTGTGTCATATAAAAATAATCAGAAAGTGAATTTCCGTTTTACTAAAAACAAACGCAATACGAAAAATCGAATGGCTAGCTATCACGTTATTTTTTACCGTGCACAATAATATCAATTATATAAACTTTGATATTGAACAATATTGCAACATAATTAGACAACAGATAGCGAGGATTGTGTTCTTTAAAATGTTATTTAAAAGATTAAAGAACGTCAAAATTGTTAAAAGATCTTCGATAAGAGAATACAGCAAAGTTTCAACACAAGTCTCAATAATTATCAGAAAACCAGTCAAAGTTATTAGAAAAGCATATTTGATAAGAGTAAGTAGGTGGTAGCGAGAACTAGTAAGTGCTTCACGACGGGATCTCGAAAAATTGCTCCTGTTATTAGAAAAGCATGACAAGCAAGGAAGTTACAGAAGATATATAAAAATTATGCAATGGCACAAAACCACATCGTGCTCACTGAACGTATTAATGGACAATATATCTTCTTCAAAAGAATTTCACGATAAAAAGTTCTGGATTATTCATTAAAGTTTTAGATTAATGTTGTATAATTGTGACAAGAACGGCGGAAACCAAATACTAATCGTTTCGATGGCGATGGATAATAAGTGGGGGGGTTGGCGTGCGCTGCTCGAATACCTACTAAACCTCCTCGCTCAACATGCTTCCCGCGTAACAGGAGCGATTTCTGAGAAATTACAGACGACTCCAAACACGAGATTCGCCTTTCCTTATAATCTAAAATAATTTTTTTCATAATTTTTATGATTTTTCAAGCGTCTTACCTAATACATAATATATTTCTCGCTATTACTTAATAATAATTTAATATATTAATATGTATTGTTTAGTAAATTAGTAATATATTTATTTATTACTTTTTCTTATATGTATGTATAAATAATTTAAGCTGCGAATACACAGTGTACGTGTTCGGCGAAAATGTGGAAGCTCCGAAAGGCGACAAACGACATTGAACGATTGTCGAGAAATATATTTATGTATATTAACAATGATATGTGTTCTCTGATGCAAGAAAAACTTTTCCGAACAAGCTTAAACGCTAAAAAGTTTTAAAATGCTATGCGATCGATAAAACGACACGGGACTAATCTCAAGAAATACGTTCATCTTATCATTGTTATGTGTCCTTTAATTAATGTGAAGCATAATCTCTCGAACAAGATTGAACGATAAAGGTTCGAGTTATAAAATGCTTTTGCATAATGCATAATCAACGATTAATAAATTCTTATATACCTCAACAACCACCACAGATATACACATCATTCAACAATGACATATAAAATATATTGCGCTAAAATAATTAGCGCATAAAATAATTAGAGCTAATGCGATTGCAATATCATTAATAATACATCTCACATTAGGGAGGAAGCTGTGACAGCGCGTAAACGACGCTGTTTTGGAAGCAAGCCACTCGCTACTTAAAATAAAACTTGAAAAATCAGTTAGCCAAAACATTAATTTACGATAGACGTTGCCGTGCACGTCGCGGCGCGCGCGCCGGCATACCCGAACTCGGCGATCTAGGTCAAGGTCAATTTAGAAAGTAAATCAATAATGTGCAGCTGCTCGTCGAAAGTAGGTCAAGGCCATGTGTCGCTGGCTTGGCGCGAGAAAAAAATGTCTTCCTTATATCGTTTATCGCAAATATCTGGGCAACCATCCAAAATATAGAGATGATTCAAAAAGAACTGTTTAGTTTATATACTCTTCGCTACTGAAATAACTCGATTTTGTTACTAACAATTACGTCCTTCCGTTTATTTAACATGATAAAGAGCGCGCATGCCGTAAAGATTAAAGATCGAGCGACAAATGATATCTGACTTATATAAAATGCTTATATCTCGGCAACCGTAAATGATAGAAAGATGATTAAAAAAAGACTTTGTAAAAAAAGACTTTATCCGTTTATTCTTGTTCGAGAGAGCATGCCTCATGTTAAAGGACACATAACAATGATAAGATAAATGTATTTCTTGAATTTTATAGTCGTGTCGTTCGTCGCATTTCGAACCGTTTACCTATAATTCCCGCCGAGCACGAGCAACGAGATTCGTAGCTTCCTTTTTTTCGTTGCGGCTAGCATTATAATGCAGAGGCATTTTACAACTCTTTATCGTCTTATAGTCTTGTTTGAGAGAATATATACTTCGCATTAAAGAACACGTAACAATGTTAATATAACTTCATTTTTAAAGAATTTGATAAAATTCGTATACTGATTTTATTCATGCTGGATACTTTCCATTTATTGACACAAGTCGACACAAACGTTCTATCTTTCTTTGCATTCAATGAGTAACAAAAGAACAACACTACTTGTGTCGACTTGTGTCAGTAAATAGAATAAAGCACCCAATAAATCAGCATACGAATTTTAACAAATTCTTTAAAAATGAGGTTATATTAACATTGTTATGCGCCCTTAAAAGTAAGGCATGCTTTCTACAACAGGATTAGACAATAAAGAGTTATATAGGATGCTGTTGCATAATGTTTATAACCGACGAGGAAAAGGAGCTACGAATGCCGTTGCTATATATGTTCGCTCGGCGAGAAAATCGGAGCGCCGAAATGTGATAAACGACACATTTCTTAAACAAATCTCGAGAAATACATTTATTTTATCACTGTTATGTGTCCTTTAATGTGAAGCATGCTCTCTCAAACAAGAATAAACAATAAAGAGTTATAAAATGCCTTTGCATAATGCTGCCAACAAGAAAAAGATATAAAGCCACGAATGCCGTCGTGCGCGTGAGAGAGTCGAAGCTCTGAAATGCGACGAACAACACATATTGGATGTATCTCGAAAAATATATTTATTTTAACATTGTTATGTGTCCTTTAATGCGAATTAAGCTGTCTCGAATAAGATTTACCTAACGATAAAGAGTTATAGCATTAAGAGTTATTGCATAATACTTATAGCGACTTATAGCCTATATACGAGAAAGCAAGAGATAGCGGCGAGTGCCGTCGGGAAGATAAGAAGCTCCGAAATGCAATGAACTCTTTATCGTCCAATTGTATTCAAGAGAGCCATAATTCGCGTTATAGAACGCATAAGAATAATGTTAGAATAAACATATACCTCTCGAGATTCATTCGGTGTCGTTCGTCGCATTTCGAAACCACGACTCTCATCGACGGCAATCGCCGCTACCGTTTTCTTGTTGTCTAACATTATGCAGCAGCATTCTAAAACTCTTTATCGTCTAATATTGTTCGAGAGAGTATGCTTCGCATTAAAGGATACATATAACAATATTAAAATAAACATATTTCTCGCGATTCACTTAGTTATCGTATTTTGGAGCTCCGACTTTATCGTTCAACGCCATCCGTCGGCATTCGCAGCTACCTTTTTCTCGTTAGCTAGCATTACGCAACAGCATTTTATAATTATTTATCGTCTAATCACATTCGAGAGAGCATGCCTCGCATTAAAGGATACATAACAATATTAAAATAAACGTATTTCTCGAGATTTATTTTGTGTCGCGTGTGGCATTTCGGAGCTCCGAATTTGTCGTCCAACGCCGCCCGTCGGTATTCGCAGCTACCTTTTTCTCGTTAGCTAACATTACGTAACAGCATTTTATAATTATTTATCGGCTAATCACATTCGAGAGAGCATGCCTCGCATTAAAAAATACATAACAATATTAAAATAAACGTATTTCTCGCGATTTATTTGGTTATCGTATTTCGGAGCTCCGAATTTGTCGACCAACACCGCCCGTCGGCATTCGCAGCTACCTTTTTCTCGTTAGCTAGTATATTATGCAACAGCATTTTATAATTATTTATCGTCTAATCACATTCGAGAGAACATGCCTCGCATTAAAGGATACATAACAATATTAAAATAAACGTATTTCTCGCGATTCATTTAGGTTATCGTATTTCGGAGCTCCGAATTTGTCGTCCAACGCCGCCCGTCGGCATTCGCGCAGCTACCTTTTTCTCGTTAGCTAGTATATTATGCAACAGCATTTTATAATTATTTATCGTCTAATCACATTCGAGAGAACATGCCTCGCATTAAAGGATACATAACAATATTAAAATAAACGTATTTCTCGCGATTCATTTAGTTATCGTATTTCGGAGCTCCGAATTTGTCGTCCAACGCCGCCCGTCGGCATTCGCGCAGCTACCTTTTTCTCGTTAGCTAGTATATTATGCAACAGCATTTTATAATTATTTATCGTCTAATCACATTCGAGAGAGCATGCCTCGCATTAAAGGATACATAACAATATTAAAATAAACGTATTTCTCGCGATTCATTTAGTTATCGTATTTCGGAGCTCCGAATTTGTCACCCAACGCGCCGCCCGACGGCACTTCGTGGCTACCTTTTTCTTGTTATCTAACATTATGCAGCAACATTTTGAAACTCTTTAGCGTCTAATTACATCTGAGAGAGCAAGTCTCGCATTAAAGCATACATAACAATGTTAAAATGAATATATTTCTCGACATATGTCCCAGTGTCGTTCGTCGCATTTCGGAACTTCTATAATACAACCTTTTCATCGAGTCGGCCGAGTACGAGCACTGCATTTGTATAGTTTCAGTTATTCGTACATATAGTATATTAAGAACATATAAGTAATTAATAAAAACATTATTAATTTAACAAACAATAGATATTAATATTGAATTATTATTAAGTAATAGCGAGAAATGTATTATGCATTTGTTAAGACGCTTAAAAAACCATAAAAAATTATGAAAAGAATGTTAGGTTATGAGGAAAGCGAGAATCTCGAGTTTCGAGTCGTCTATAATCCTCAGAAATCGCTCCTGTTACGCGGGAAGCATGTTGAGCGAGGAGGTTTTAGTAGAAGTATTCGAGCAGCGGCACGTGGCGGCACGTGGCCTACCCCCACTATTACCCATCGACATCAGAACGGCGCGCCGGGCTCACGACAAGGATGCCCCACCTACGGCCAATCAGAGCGCTGGCAGTTACGCCTGGAAGGGGCAGCAGGCCTCCACGCGCTGACCAATGACCGCGACGATACGAGGAGGCAATGTGGGGAGTCAAGACCCGCGCGGCGCGGCGCGCTCGGAATACCTACTGCCACTTCCTCGCTCATCATGCTTTCCTGATATATCAGAAATAAATTTCCGAGATTTCGCGGTGCAAAACCTGAGTTTCGCCTACTTTATCATTCGAATTAATTTTTCTATTAACTATTATTGTCTTCTAACGTCTCTCTACTGATGTATAATTAAATTCTTGCTATTTTTTAATTATTATTTTAGATTACAGTATTCTATTAATCTAATTATTAATATAGTTATTAATTATGTTCTTTTGAATAATTTATGCAAACGCAAAATACGGCAGAAAGTTTCGCATACTGAAATGTAAAACGTATGCAACAGCATTTTAAAACTCTTTATTGTCAAATCTCGTTTGAGAGAGCATGATTTGCATTAACGGATACATTACATAATAACAATGTTAAAATGAATTTATTTCTCGAGATATGACCCAGTGTCGTTCAGCGCATTTCGCATTTCAAAACACCCGCGGAATACCTACTGCAATCCGGACAACCTCCTCGCTCAATATGCTTTCCTGATATATCAGGAGTAAATTTCCGAGATTTTGCGGTCCGAAACCTGAGTTTCGCCTACTTTATCATCCGAATTAATTCTTCTATTATATAACTTTTATTATCTTCTAACGTCTCTACTGATGCATAATTAAATTCTCGCTATTTTTTAGTTATAGTCTGAGATTGTAATATTGCATTAATCTAATAATCAATATGATTATGTGTTCTTTAATGGTTAACGTAAAAATGAATAAGATAGAGAAAGAGGATTATTTTGAACCGTTCGCACTCAATACCAAATATTTTATCTCGTATTATATGTTTTTAAGATAAATTTTAAGCAACTATTATATAGACTTTTTTTTAAATCTGGTATTACTCTTATTACTAACAATTATCTTTTATTTATGATTATTTTATTGAGAAAAAGGATATGAAATAAGATTGAATTATAATTTAAGTACACTTCTATATATATTTAAAGAACAATTATTTTATCTATTTTGTACATAATATGTAGACGAATACAAGAGAAATACTTGAAATAGAATTTAAATTTATAATTGAAATCATACAGAAATAGGGTAATTACTTGCACAAATGAAAACGAATCGCGTTAGGTCAGGTTATTACAATTGTATTCCAATAAAGAGAAAACAAACTCAAGAATCGACAGTTAGCTGAGTTTCAGGCAAAAGTACTTTTTCCCCGGGTTTGAAGGCAGGCATTCCAAGATAAGGACAACTGGCACATCTGAATGCGTCTCCTAGATAACACTAAATAAAACATAAAAATTTGACATTTAAATTTATACAGTTACATCATTAAATATGACACTTTGATAAATTTCGGGGAAAAAAAGCAGTAGTATTAAACGTACATTTCCACAAGAAGATTTGACAGTGTTTTCCGGTGCATCTTTGCCACTTAATTCTTCTGCGAGTCCACATGAACAATCCTTGCACGCTTTTCGCTTGCCCGTTGTCGCACAGACTGAAAGCATTAGATATGTAGATAGATATGTTTGTGTTACACAAATTCACAAATTCTCTTTGTCCAAATTGTAAACAAAATATAAATGACATACGTATTTCTTTTATTTGTATGTAAAGGTAACATTTTCAACGGAAACTTTGCTTAGCTTTCTGTTATAAATTTAATATAATGAAAATCTCACCTGTTAAGGATGACGCATCTGGCTTTACAAGATCCGATTCATCCAAAAGTTCATCTTCATCTATTAAATCTTCTTCTACCGGGTCATCTAATTTCCATACATTAGTTGCCTTTTTTGCGAATGAAAGGGGAACACTGGAACCCACCTAAATTAGAACAGAAAGCTATGTGCAAGGTTTCTGTTGAATGTCACCTTTACGTACAAATAAAAGAAATCAATTTACCTCAAATGATGGTTTACTCGCCGATACGGTGCCAACTTCTTTTATATCTCTATATACTTTTAGCAAAAGATGTGTACTTTCCAGATCGAAGTCCTTCGGGTCTGTATCTTTTACTTTGAAACCAGATAATTTCAAGCTAGATATTCTGTCGGAATACAAATGTGTGCCTGGCTTTCTATTTGGTAGCTGTTCACGAATGACGAGCAAACCGTTGGGTTTCAGAATTCTCAATGCTTCCGCTAAGAAATCCTCGTTCGTGAAGAATTGCTTAAAAATAGCAATGACGACGTCAACCGTAGATTCACCATAACTTTTTCCAGCTATTCGAAAATCTTGTGTAACATGTTCTAGAATACAGAATAGATTAGCATTATTTTCATTGTTGTATAGAGAAAGCATTTTGCAAACAACGTACAAACAACATAAATTTTCAACGTCACAAAAACCAGGTAAATGAAACGTGGAGTACAACGTACACTCACCTTTATTTAAATCTGATAAAGTTGCAATTTGCAATTTGCCGGAATCTCCAACGTGTTGCTTGATCATGGCAATAAAATCTGCCATGTCATTCGAGGGCACGTCGTTTCCTGACACGACGAGAACCTCGTTTCCCTCCTTGACAAGAAACATTGTGCCGCGACAGTAATTGATGTGGCGTACGATAATTCTCAGGGAACTGAAGCTGCAAACAATCGGTATCCTTTGTGGAGTTACAACGTAGACGAAACTAGAAGAATAGCTAGTCTTCAGAAACCAGGCTTACGCAAGATTGAATAAGCGTACCTCTCAGGTCCGGAGGGGGTTTTTTCAGTCGCCCTCAGGTGAGGACTAATTACGGTGCTTTAACCACTGGGGCATTTAGCACAATAGTTCTAGACCAAAATATGTGATTTCCGCTAATGATCATTCCACTTTTTCACTTTAATGAGACGACATATATCTATTTCTTCCAAATAACCCAGGACTGTGCTCGTCACACGTCGGAACACAGACCGCAACTCCTCTCAGGTCCGAGTTTTGAGGAGGTTATACCTTCGCTGTTGTGTGTATTCTCGAAGTGCGAACGAATGAACGGAACGACTGTCGAGACACGTGCACGGCGCACGCGTGTATCGCCTCGTTCAGGTATCAAGGAAACACGAGGCCCAGTTCCTTTCGCTTGCGTCTTTCTTACTCGGATTCTCTATATTTTTTTCTTGTACATACCTCTATTTTTATATCTATACTCGTTTTAAATGCAAACAATCGCTAGGAATGCAAATAAAATGTAGTCGAAGTTATTACTTAATCGAGTAAATTTTTCACGAGAGACAAAAGTCAAATTTAATCAATTTTTTATGAGAGGCAAAAGTCAAACTATTATTTCTGAAGGAAATTCTGGATTCTTTCTAGACTGAGCACGTATACATAATACATAATTTTGAGACACGTGCACGCACACAGTCGGTATATGAGCATTTTGATACCGAGTATGCCCCCAATTTTTGCAATTTAAATATTAAAACGTCATTTTTCATGAAAGTAAATATAGATTTTATTGCGTACTTTAATCCATCATTTTCATCGAGATTATCACCTCGTCGGGTCAGATTTACATGATCGTTTTTCTTCTCTGTACAATTTATATTCATATAAAATATATGTACATATAAATAAGTAAACGGTTGATATCGTACTCCGTATTATACAGCGTAACTGAATAAAATATATATTACAGGAATTATGAACTTGTATAAATACAGATTGCCCCACGCTAGAAATGCCGATCTTGAATATATCGCTAGTTTCTCATTTGGGACAAAAAATGTTTCAGATAAAGAGTTCCATAATTTTGAGATGTAAACACGATGCGTAAGACAAAAATTTTATACACCATTTTACAACGAACGCTGTAAAAACTCCATCGCCATGTATATTTCCCTTCTAAAATCATAAAAACTTGTATTCGAAACATCTTTTTCTAAAATTCGAGAAATAAGTTGATATACTCAAGATGGACACTCAAAATGAAATAACTTGTACATTATTAATGTTTGGGATGTTTAGAATCAATCGACATAATTGCGACAGAAGTAATAAACAGAATGTCGTGATATTTATTTCTATTAACAGGATTGATATTTATAAAAAAAAAGCATTAAAAATGATAGCTAGCCACTAATTTAATCGTCTATAAATATAAAAATTGTTCTATTCACGTTGTCGCAATTATTCCGATTGTTTCTACGCTTGTATATTCTGTACCGCGCCGCATACATTCATTATACTATCTTTAAATATCTTTAACAACTCACAGGCATGTATAACATCGTCGCAGAAATGCAAAATTGTATATACGTAAAACGTACAAAATATCTTCTCTGGCAGTCGTAGTCATGTTGTACTGGGATTTATTACAAAATATAAGATTCGAATTCGCGTAACAATACATTATCGTTCGTATTTCGTACGTGTCTACGAAACAAGCGATGCGCCAACCGATGATTTACATTGTAATACAAAACTTTATATTGTTAATATCAAAAAATTATTATAACCAATAAGAATTAAACCGCGAGAAGTTGTAACAAAGAGAGCCGAATCTTGTTAGAAAAATGTATAGACGAATATAAAATAACAATGCCGTTATACTCATCCTATCGCCGCGATTAATAGTAATAATTAGTTCTGCCTAAAATTAACATTATCTATCACATATTACATATTCATTTTGTGGAACATTTCCTCTTCTCGTCACTCTCAAAGCCAGAATCTAGATCGTCACTCTGACACTTTTTCAATGTACAACCCTTGGAGTTTTGTCTGCAAACACCTCGCTCTATCAACAACTTCTTAATACTATCTACTAAATGTTCAAAAAAATTCGGGTAGCCGTCGTATCCGGGAAACACATTAACATCTATTATCGCGTATTTCCCAGTGTGATTTTCAATTACAACATCTATCCCAACTAGAATAAGACCAAATATCTCTCGAATATTCTTAACAATTGTTTCGAATATTTGGTAATTTGGCTTCACAGTTAAAGGAATGTCTTCTTCGGACAATATAGACCACTTGGATCTACTCCAGCTTTTCGATATATCGTGCGAGTTGAAGAATATTGTACTCAACGAATTACAGTCTTCTTGGTAAAAGTTTTTAAAGCTGGGGCGCTCGACCACGTGGAAACGATCGCCCACAACGAATATCTTATATAAAATAGCATTATGATTGATGAAATCCTGAGCGACGCAAGGTAGTTGACAGTCTTTCAAGTCCCTTTCGTTGAAGATAATCATCATCTGAAATTAGAAAGTTAAGAGCAATTTTTATCATATTTGCATCAGACATTTTCGTAGGTATCTTGCGCGAAATATTTACCTTGTGCGCGTCGCTCGAACCATACGCGATAAGCGGCTTACAAACAAATGGGTACTTAATACCACGCTTTTTTAATGTTGCTGCTATCTCATGGAGCATTTTGCTTTTGATTTCTACAAAATTAGGAGTAAATATATCTGAAAAAAAAATAAAAAAAATGAACATATATCTCAATTCCTTTGGAGTCATCCATATATATAACTATTTGAATTATAAATATATACCTTTCAACCGAAAGCCTTCTTGTATAAATTCGTAAGATTTACATCGATTGCTTAAGTTCCTAATATTGTCCAGAGGATCGATAACAATCAGATCTGGATGCTTGGCAATGTACTCTTGAAGTCGTGAAACAATATCCTCAGCCTGTAAAAGAGATACTTTACAGAATCTTTGACAACCCAAACGGAGTAAATATTGCCCTGAACATACATTTTTATCACCACTTTCCGCATGCGACTGCATATCTGTCAGCTTGTGTAGGAAAACGTGTAATGGTCCCTGCTTCTCGAAGCTTAAATTCACGTCGATCTAAAACACAGATGGAAGATTTCAAAGACATTAGAAACGCTCCTCAATATTGCATCTGCAGAAATAATGCAAAAAAAATAATCGAATGGAAGGAACGTTGATACGTGTATTAAAAGAGAAAGATTCTGCAGCGATGACTGATTCGCACGGTCATTTGGGCCTAGCAAAACCATGAACCTGAACCTAATGCAATGTAGACAATCATATGTACAATCTACACATTACATATATATAAAAACTATACATTTGTGAGTAATAAAGAAACAAACTATACATTTGTGATTAATAAAGAATGAGAATAAGGAAAGTTGAGAGACCACGTGCCATGTAACTTCACTCCATCCCACGCTAGAATCAGAGTGTTGCACCTTGCAATCAGAACAAGAAAAATAGGTATTCTACGTGTAATATATGCACACAAATCTCTCTTTTTTTTTAAGTTACAATATAAATTAGAGAAAATTATTTTCGCGTGTGGGCCAGCGTATCATTATTTATTTTTCACAACGTTCCTCGAAACACATGGAGATTAATGTCGCCGAGAGAACGCATCTCGAACGTTCCTCCGCGTCGCGGAAACAAGCTACGCCGGTGGCCAGCCGCTCACCATTTTCAACCGAAACCCCTCGGACTCGCATATGTTCTCGAAATCGGTCCAGTTGAACTTCTGCCGCTTCCTCTCAGGCACCCAGTACCCGATGACATACTTGTCGCACATCCTTCCGTCCTCGCTCGCGCCAGCCACGCTGCGCTGACACCGATCACGTGCGGATCGGCGCTCGTTCGACGGCGCTCGTACCTCGCGTTCGCACGTCGTCGTCCCCGGAACGA
Source organism: Temnothorax ravouxi (assembly GCA_030770255.1). Lineage (NCBI taxonomy): Eukaryota > Metazoa > Arthropoda > Insecta > Hymenoptera > Formicidae > Temnothorax > Temnothorax ravouxi. The sequence goes on from JASTWP010000646.1 coordinate 44,272, forward strand.
GACGGTCGGCAGCTCTCATTCTCGCGGCACCGCTCGCACGATCCTCTGCGAGGCCAGTCTCATACTTGCGCAGCGTGGCGTGGGACGACGAGGTTAGGTTCCGTCTCGCGTTGAGGCTCGCCGTGTCTCCGCGCTCGTCCACGTCAGTCCACGCCGATCCGCCGACGGCCGTCCTCGGGGGAAGACGTCTTCTCGCCGAAAATAAAAATCTCACCCTAGCTCGATCACGGTTTTCTTCTTTTCATCACACGTCGTCGGCAAATCCTATTGTTTACCTTCCGACACACACGCTTGCTGCACGCTGCAGCGCTGCACGCGCCTGCACACGCCGCCGCGGCGCCGTCGCCGCCGGAAATATTAATATTGGGAAATATAATATCGCTTATATCGGACGTGCGTGATCGCCAAGTAAACACGCCGTTCCTCCAGCCTACTCCGGCCGAACAGTTTCCGGACCTCGGAGCAGCTCGGAGCGGCGATTGCCGGTTTTACGATCGCGTTATTCGAAGGAACGCGGAAAGAGACGCACTTCCTTGATGTTTCTTCTCTAGATTGCTCAGATGTGCGATGTGCTGTTGGCTTTTCTGCGCCGCGAATAATCGGGGCTTCGTAATCGCTCGAGAATGTCGCAAACAACTTATTACCGCGGTTATCGTAAAAAAGAAATTAAAGTGTAAAGTGCGATCAATGCAGGGTTAACAGATAACACTTTTGATCTAATCTATAAATAAATATTTTTTACATACATATATTGAATATATGACTATGACACTGTTTTCTAGTTAATCCTTAATTAAATTGCAACTTCAAACGTGCTTAAGTTTTTTTTCTATTTTATATTTTATAATAATTAAGAGAATATATTTTTTTTATATGATTTCAGTCCTTTTCGCAATATTTTATATTTTTATTTTATCTATATTTTATAATTAAAAGAACATTCTTTTATACTAGTCTTCCTTTTATATGACAGTCCTTTTCGTGATAAAATCCATGTGAAAGCGATGAAGGATTATTTCCCATATCAACAATATTGCAGGAACATAATATTTATTATGACCCAAACACCGCATGGAATTTTCCAATAGGAATGGAACGTTTGCTGAAATGTTCTGTATTGATAATGCAATCTGTTATCAGGACGCAAGTAAAAATCGTTGGAGAGAAGATCTGCGCCATCCATACGATAGCACCGGCGAGAGAGAGAATCCGCGGCTCGTTCTAAACGTGTCCGGAACTTTCCAGCAGAGACTGCGACAGAAATGAGAGAACATTAGCACAGCTTCTTCTTCATGCATCTTCGCGTCTCTTCGGCACACTTACCACCGTAGAGTCGTTCAAGGACGTTAGCATGCTCCTGGTGACGAGAACCGTCACGCTGCTGTCGCGATCCATCGCGTTATCCTCGATTAAATCGCGTCTCTTCCTCAGGACGCGCACCTCGCCGAGGGAATACGAGCACGAGCTCGGCATATACAGCTCACCCTCGGAATGAGACGTCTCGGGGGTAGTCCCGATCTGAAACCGCGAGACGAGTTAATTTGACGCCCACTAATCAAGAATTCTTGGATTGCGCGGATTGCGCAATAAAACCGAACGGAGCTGCAACCGAAATCATGTCATTGTTTCGCAGAGCGCAATTCGGTTAATGCGATAACGTTTTGATCACATTACTATGCTAATTTATATCATCATTTAGCGTTAACATGAGCAATTTATGGCATTATCATAATGAGAGAAGAGAATAGCGGAAATTTCTTCGTACCGTTATCTATTTCGACTTGATATTATTACAAAATTTCTCATTATACATTTTACGCGTTTCTGTCTCCTTTCTTGTCTCTCATTATATTCTGTGATAAAACAATAGTTTAAAAAAACTTTCTACTTACTCTCCTTGCGTTTGCACTCGACATGCCATTGGTCGACCTGCGAATATAATGATTAAATAATTTTAGAATCGTGATTAAATTATATCATATTAATAACGTCACTACATTCACCTGTCGTCATGATCCAGTAACGTACTGCTGACACTAGAATTGGAGCTGGATAAGATATCTATTTTATAATTCCGTCGTCTCTTTGTCAAATCAATCGACTGCCGCTCGTTATCGCTTCTCACAGTTTTCCGACATGAGATCTCATTTCCGTCTCTGCGGTTCTCGACCGCCGTGAACGTCGTCGATTTGCAAATTTCCTCGTTCCCAGTATCCCTCATCAAATTATTATCCTCTCCAGCAATGTCAAGCGAGATCCGCTTGTTGGGCGACGCGACTTCCTGCGATGATTCGCTACTTTTCACGCTCGACACAATGCGATCTCGCGGAGGATCGATCTTCCCCTTAACCGCAGGATGTCGCGTGTCAATTTCTGATGCGCGTGAAGATCCGGGGTCTTCTTTCGTCGACGAATATACAAGATTAACATCTGTTCTCGTTGGAGTTTCATCGATAGGCTTCGATCTGACAGGGCTTACATCCGAGCGAACTCGCTCGTTCTTTATCTCCGAAACTTCCGACAATGCGAATAATACCTTCTTGTTCGCCGGGGTGATAATGTCACGCGTTTTCTCGCTTCTGATTTCCTTCACAGCTACATCCGATTGCGCGTCGATCACCTGATCGGTCTGCGTGATAATTTTGTTCGCGTCTTGATCTTTATTGGATGCCCGGGCATCGTTCGATTTATCTTCTCGAAGCCTTTCGTTATTTACATCGTCTTCTTTATTCTCGAATACCGCGGTAACCGAATGGGCAGCTTCCATTTCACGTTCCCCCTTCGATCTTGCAAATGTAATTTTCGTAGATAAATGTTTGGAATTCTCCTCGAGGTTTTCAACGTCACTACGAATATCGGAGATCTGTCTTAATGACTCAGCCTCCGAGTTTCCCTTGCTGTTGTTCTTGCTGTTATTCTTAGAACCTCGAACATGCTCGAAATGAACTGCGGAATGAACGCTTTCCTTCATTTCCGGAAACGCAGGAGAGACGGGAAAATAATTATCTGGATTCCTGGAATCTTTCGATTTGTCGGCGATTAGCTCGGTATCGCTGGCATTATTTCTTGCTCGCGTTCGCAAAATTGCTTCCTCAATCGCGTTCGTTCGAATCAAGGAACCAACGACGTGCCGAGGAAGCGTTCCCTCCTTCTTCGGATCATTTTCATCGGCGCTTTTGTCCGTTTGATTTTTAGCCTCGATCGGAACAGTCCTCGCAACGTCCGCGCTTTCCATCAAACCCGTGTCTCCCTTGCTATTATTCTCAGGGCAAAGCTTTCGAATAGACTCGCAACGGGCCGTAGAGCGGAGGCTCTCTTTCGTTTCGCGACATTCGGAAAAGTCGACGGAGTGCCCGCCGGGACTTTTGAGCTCGTAGGAACTTTTATCAACCCGTCCGATCTCGTTCGCGTCGATTTTCGCTCGCGCTTGTCGCGTCTCTACTTCTCGCGACGTTAACCCGTCGATCGCGATCGGCGGTGCTTTCGTTTGAGCCGAGGAATCGGGAATGTTTCGAGGAGACGTTTCCTTGTCGTTTGTGTCTCCTTGGTCCGGCTGGCTTTTAACGTTAATCAGAATATCTTTCAGAATATCCAAGGTTTCCGTTTGACGCGCGTCGCGGATCGATTCGGCCTCGCGCAAGTGATCCAGGAGCTTCTGCACCGCCGCGGGCGTGACCGCCGACTCCTTCAAGGCGTTCGCAACCTTCCCTTCGAGGCTCTGTTTCTCGTCCTGCAGGATGTAGGTGACGAACCGGTCCGTGGCCTGGAACGTGTCCTTCCGGGAAAGCTGCGCGAAAATTCCGTCATCGGTGTAGTCCTTCCCAGAACGACGAATTCCGCGCTTGGAAAGTTTACTCGCACACGTGACGCGTGACCTCGCGTTCGCGTGACGATAACCCCGAGCGATTTCCTCTTCCCGAAGACGACACGTCTGTGTCGTCTCCGTGCGCGTGCTGGATAGCGCGGGTACCAGATTGGAAAACGTCGTGGCGTCCGATCGGTCCATCGACGATTCCGACAAGCCCGCTTTAGCCGATCGTTGAGCCTTATCGCTGTCGCGAGATGTCCTGAGATCGCCGCTCGCATCCGACGCGGGAAACACGCTAGATTCGACGGAGTTCTTCGAGTAATTGCTGCGAGAATCGTTCTCCCTCGCGAAAGCCGACGATTTCGTCCCTGCCGCATTTGTTCCCTTCGGATCTTCATCGGTTCGACGTATCCCTGAGACCGTCAAGTCCTCGTTTCTCAGCTCGGTTTCTAGAATTGACGATCGAGTCGGCTTGTTCAATGAGTACTTGTCACTCTTATCGGCCGATGAGTCCCGACGGAGTTTCTCATGATTCGCGTCTTGCGGCACGCGCTCGTCTTCATCCAACTTGTACATCGCGAATTCAGGGCCTGATAATAATTCCGAAAGATTCCTGGCCGTGCGAACGACGCGCTCGATCTTCCTGTCGTTAAAGTGCAAGATTGAATCCAAATCGTCGAGCCGCGGCCGATACAAGTCGATCTCGTCCAAATTCACGTCTTCGCTGGCGTCATTGCGCAGCTCATCCCGTCCGTTATAACTACTGAACGAAAATTGTCCATCAATCGTCCGATAAAGTAGCGGACTTTTCGCCTCTCGGCAGCGGGAAGCGATATTTTCGCGCCGTGGAAAACCCGTTTTCCTTGAGGTGTCGCCGGCAAGCGACGGCTTTGATCGATCACCTTGGTTTTCCTCTGCCTCGATTTTATCTACAATGTTTTCGTCGTTTCGCGGACGATCAGCATCGCTCCTCTTGCAGAATATTCCGTCATTCTCCGCGTAACTGATCTCCACATCACCGCCGGAGGCAATTCTCTCGTGATCCTCGTTTCCCGCTTTGTTCTTCAATTTTTCACTCCTATCGGTTCTCGGAGTCTGAATCACAGCGAATTTAGCCGCTCCTTGACTCGTCACGTTTTCCAGACATACGGATATTCCCGTGCCTTCGGCATCCTGCGGGTCGTGCCTTTGATCCTTGCTCTCTCGTCTGTGAATTCGGGCCATAGGAGATTCGATTTGTCCGTCGTCTTGTCCGGAATCGGAGTTCCCGACCTTTTCAAGGTCCTTTTCCGATTTGCTTGCAGAATTCGTCGGTACCGCTTCCATAATCAACTTTCCGATCGGTTTCTCTCGTTGTAACGTGTCCAATCTCACGTGCCGAGTTCTCGGCGTTCCTTCCGGGTTATTCACGCTCTGGATGACATCGTGGCGCAGGGCGTAAGTGGCCGTATTTGCGCGGCTCTGCGCCCGGGACGACTCCGGCGAGATGTGCACATCCTCCAGGTCCTGCCTGGTCAGTTCCCGGTCGACGATGTGCACCGACGGCCCTATTTGGATTTCGCACGTGTTTCCTCGCGCCGACGACGTCCGCCGACGATCGCGAGCACGATCGTCGCGTGCCGTCGTCTCGTTCGCGACCCCCTCGAGCGACGAGTCCCCGGACGGCACTCGGGCAGGCGACGCACGTCCACGCGACCGATCGTCGCTTCCGTATCCTAAGGACGACCAGTCGGCACGCCGTCGTCGCGACACCCGAAATTTCGGCGCCGACAAATCGATCCTGCGAACGGTAACGCGAGGAAAATCGCGTTTCTCCGTTTCACGCGCGCTTGCCTTGCCGTTCACCTCCGATAACGCTTTCGAAGAGCACGCATCGTGAAATTTGGAAGCCACCAGCTCGCGTACGTACAGCCGCTCTTCCATCTCGTCGTCCCACGGCGGCTCGTCCGAATACCTGAACGCACACAATAATATAAATTATAAAAAATATATTACGTAAAACATTAATATAAAATAATAAATAATATAAATTATTAAAATGAAATTATGTCGGTTTTCATTAATTTCTTTTATAATATTGGTCGACGAATTAAATAAAATCTGATTTGCACTTCATAGACACCGTTTTACTATATATATAATTTAAATTGAAGTATATGTATATGTCATTTAAATTGAACGAGTAACTTTTGAAATTAATACTTTTATAAAGAAGTGTGATGGCAATATATTATATAAATTACAATGCAAGTTGTGCGGCGAGAAAAATTGCAATTGTGTCTGTAAACCAGGTTTTTTTTTACTCACGTATTTTTATTCCGTCGTGCAGAATCGAAGCTCGACGTTGCGCAGACTTCCATGAGTTGTAGCTTTGCATTGTTAATGATCTTCTCGGCGTTTTCGAGCGCGATCGACGTTTCGGGACTTAATTCGAGATTAGGAGGCTGCGCTTCTGCCAATCGGTTCGTGTCAGGCTGCAAAGGATAACGTAATTATCGTGAAAAGTATATTCGGATGACTAAATGTTGGCTAAATAAACTCGTAAATGTTCAATACCGTTCCCTCGTTGGTAACGCGTCTCGCTCCTTTATCCGACTCCCTGCCGTCTTTAGAAATTCTATTCGTGACAATCGATTTTTTAGATACGGCAGTCGCAGGATGCCGATTCCCATTGTGTATCGCGATATCGTTATTCTTTTTGCGCGCTGCATTCCCCTCGTGTTTGCAATAACACGTGCGAACGGAAGTCATCTCCCCTGGAGGCGTCGTAGAGCAGGCTCCGTTATTGCACGTTTCCGGAAAACTCGAATTTTCTCTGTAACAAGAAAGAGATATTCCCTCTGGAATAACATTTTTCTCCACGTCGTCATTATTTTTAAGATTAAAAAAAAATTTTTTTTAAATCTTTATCGTAAAAGAATAATAAAATGAAAAACAATTGTCAATGAATCAAACAGGAGATGACACATGTATTAATCGCTATCTATCGCATTACTTATTTAAATGCAGCAAACTGCGGGTGAACTCAATAACTTTTATCAAGTTATATCAAATGAAGAAAGTTTCCGCGCGCGCAAGCGGTGGTAAATAATTGGAGTAATCACCCGTTACATTTCCGACCACGTGTCACGTTAACAGAGTGTGAAAATATAAATGCGACCGCTCTTTACCGTGCGGCATACAATAATGTGTGTCGCATGTCTTACAATGAAACATTTAAACAGCTAAATATCCGTACGTAGTGACCTAACAATATCTCTATATCGTACGCTTTAAAATATGCATCAATTGGCAGGCACGGTGCGCGGCGTTCTTGAACATGCACGTGGCGTTTAACCCTAATTATTATAATAGACAACGATGTGAGTGTGATTAAAAAGAAAAGAATCGCGAATCATCGTGCGTGCACACGTGCAATTACGATGAATACACTCTTTCAACAGCAAAGATGAAACGTTAAATCTTCCAAAGATATATGTATAACATTTTCTGTACTCTATGTGATATGTATGTATATGTATATCACATATATATAATTATATATAACACTCTATTATACTTGAAAAAATTATTGATTATGTAATATATTTCTACAATCAAGATTAGCACTTCCGTTTATTTGGGAGATAATCTTATTCAAATTAATATAAAAGCACGAGAGAGATAAATTCGGACGAGTCAAGTGTATAAAATAAATATAAAATAACTGTTCCTATTAGCGAATGGTGTATCAATCAAAAACGCAATAACTCGCGGATAGAGAGAACGGAAGAACGTTGGCGTTACGTTCGAGCCGCAAAGGCGGGTTCAAGGACCGGCGATAATAAAGCTCTGAATCTCTCTCGCTCTTGCTCTCGCTCTCTCTCTTTGAAGCGGGGGTGGTCGCCCTCCCGTTCGTTCCAGCTCTTTCCCGACTACGACTGGAAATCAAGCGGTTCCCGCACTACGTTCAGCTACGTCGTCGTACCTTCTGCGATCCCGGCCGGCTGCAACCGACGTTTCTGTAGACAACAGTATCGATTCTTAAAGGGGAGACCAAATTTGCGCGTCGGAGTCAACTGCGAGCACTTTCGTCGCTATGCTGTTAAATTACATCGAGATTCTCCTCACCCGGCGCCGATTTCTGTCTCTTTCGATTTGACCACTTCATCAGAATTATTCCAGAATTACTCCGACATTTTAAGGAAAAACAAATTCCGCGAAGAAAGCAAAAAAAAAAGGAACACGATGCAGCGCAAGGATATTCTCCGGCCGATACCGCTCGTATAGCGTTTGACCTGTGAATAACACGCCGGCGGCGCTTTTTGCTGCGCGAGTAACTCGCGCGTGAAACACGCGCGTTAACACGGATGACCGTTTCTCGCGTCTCGTCCCCCTATGCGTCATCGCCGCGGGCGGAGATGTGCGCGCCCCGGACCTCCGCCGGCGCCGGCCCCGGCGTGGACGCGTCCACGGGGAAAATCGCGTTGGCATTTTTTCAAAGAAAATGTCAACGCCGGGGTGTGCCGCAACAAAGCAGATGCATCTTGGCCGGCGCGCGGCGCGGCGCGGCAAGGACACTAATTTTAAGCGAAAGGCCGGTGGAGATGCCGATCTCGGACGTCGGATGACGTCAACGATCCTCTCTCTCCGCTATACTACACGCGTTTAGCCTCCCGAGAAACCCTCGGCCGCTTTAACGCTTCCTCGCGCGCGTGCTCAATAACAGTACGTCAAAGGTACGTAATGCACGACGTCCTTTAAAGACGATGGACCGACGCTGGTGTCGACTCGTCCATTCGACCCAAGATTCGCGCCTTTTAGCGCTCCGCGACCGGTCACCGACCGTGCGCGGCGAGACGTTCATTCGCTCAGAAATATTATACAAATTAAAGTCCTTTAAATAATCACAAAAGACTCGGAGAACAATTTCGAAATGATAAAATATAAATCCATGAATGTATATTTATAATGTATATTTATAAGTTTTAAGTTGATATTAATTCGCTCTTTCGAAAATCTCCGATTTAAATAAATTCAATCTCTTCAGTCTTCAGTCTTCAATCTTTAAAAGTATCTACGTATGACCGTTTAATTTTGCATTTCATTTCTTTGCGACCTACATTTTGATTTTGCGACCGTCGCAGAGAATTTTCGAGGGCCATTTACGAATCGAATGTAAGAACGTCGCGTCAATCTTATACGATCGCTCTAATGTGGCCCGAAAACATTCTTATCGCTGCATTTCGACGAACCGCGTGCGGCGCGTATCTAATCTTCGAAAATCGTGGCGATCAACGTGCACGGGGAGCGCGGCTTTTGTTTGCAGGGCGGGGGGTGGCAGGGAGTGTCTCTCGATATCTCACAATTTTATCTGGCGCGCGAAGGCGTGATCGTCGCCGGCTCGCGTTAATCACCGCGGTTGTAATTTACGCGACGCGCTATCGCGCTCGGCTTTCGTCACCCTGTTACGGCGAGTTATCAACATAATAACGGTCTTCGTGCATGGTAACGGTCGGGAATGTTGACCCTTAAAGGCGAAAGACAGCTCGGCCGCGAGAAGAGCCGCGACCCGAGAAGAGCTCCTGCTTTTGCGAATTCCGCACGGAACAGAGAGACGGAAAGAGGGAGAAAAGCTTTTTCTTTTGCAAATTAAACTGATACGCATGATCTTTATGTTGCGCATCTTTAGGACTCTCTGTACGTGTTTTTTTATGCCGCACCCAAGGATACATAATCAAAAATATCCGTCGCCGTTAACTTTTGCGCCACAACCGCGACATTTCGAGCATACAAAGGTCTGTCAAAAATATCTGTTTTCTTTAATTTTAATACGCGTCTTTCGAGAGAAATTACATTTCCGGTTCCGTTGGATTAACCCAAATTCGCAGAGACGATGGGGGAGCTCCCCACGTAATTAGTCCCATTCAAGAGAAAGAACGATCTTATTTGCCTGGTCCATTCGTCGTGGTTTATATATCATGTATCATGGGCGTTGAATAATTTACGTCTCATCCGCTTTAAGCGCGCTATACGCGCGCGGGGAGATGCGGTGGTTTCCGAGCCGTCTGGAACGTGCACAGATCAATATTCCGCCACGTTGCGTTCCTCGTTCCGCCCCCCCTTCCTTCATCCCACCCACCCCCCAGCTGAATATTGGCATTGATTTTCACGGTTCGGGAGGGCTCGCGGCCCTCTGCCTCCCCCCCTCCCCCCCTCGACTGCCGACCCCAGGCGGAACGTTCGGGCTTAAGGTCGTTGTATACGTTTTCTGTGACGTATATGTATATATATTTATATATGCACACATTTCGCAATGCTCTCAGGAGCAGGAATCGCTGAAGTCTGGAGAATGATCATCATAATATCTAAAATTCTGTCTCGTTTTCCCAAATTGACCATTTTCATTAAAGACTTTTAAATTTAGATCGCAAATAATGGCGAATATATGAGGGGCACGCTGTCGTTTTAATCTTAGAAAATGAAAAATTGAAGCTGTCTAGGATAATAAAAACGTGACGAAAATTGACACGTCACGGTCGACCCTCGCGTTTGCCGTATTCGACGGCGTAATAAAAGCTCAGCGTGAGAATTAAAGAAAGGGAGTAAATAACAAACGCATTACAATCTACGTGAACTTTCGCTGTCAAACTGTTTCGCTGCATATGATATCAGATTGGGATAAATACGCTATACAATTTGACGGCGGAAGTTCGTGCGGAGGTGCGGTTGGAATAAAAGAAACGCATTCGTTCACATCAACACATATATTTTGTTTTTGCTTGTTGCATACATACGATAAACAGTACAATGTTACGCGTTCCTCGAGGTATGGTATACTAGAAAATTTTCATTATCCACTACTACAATTGCTATTCGACATATTGTTTCGTCATATCTCTTCGACTTCTTCGTGTATCTGCGTTAGCTATACGAGAATCGTTCAAGAAAAAAGGGGGAAAAAGGGAGGGGGGGAAAACAGAAAGAAGGACGATAGGAGACAAACGGAACGAATTACGATACGAGCGTAAGAGTTCTTTCACCTTCGATCGGGGAAGGACTATCGCGCGTCCCTCCGTGCGCGCCTCATCGAAGAGAGAAAAGCCGAAATTGGCGACTTTGGGCGGCTTGATCGTCGTTGTCGTCGACAATTGACAATCGGATGGAAAGCGAGCGAGTTGCGCGATTATCTCAACGTAAACCCGAGCGTCGTCGCGACGCTCCGCAACCCCCTTATTCCCTGCGCGCCCCAATTCCCCGCTCATCCCCGGTCAACCGTTAATAATGACATCGACGACAGCAACGGAGACAGATGGAGGGATAACGTCAAGCAATCTCGATAATTACCAATTAATTCGTATCGCGGAGTTTCGTACGACAAAGCACCGTCTTGAGAAACGAGATTCTGCTGCGGAATTATTATCCGAGAGAGAGAGAGAGAGAGAGAGAGAGAAAGATAGAAAGAGAGATACAACGGATATACATGTACGGAAAGTATGATCGGACGTGGAGAATGATACGGCACGCGACGACCAAGCCCCCGTTGTCGAGAGAGGATCTTTCTCCGTTTACTCTGGTACAAGGATTCATTACGGATTTAATACGTTAAAAGGAGAGCGCGAGCTCGCGGGTTATCGCGCGCGCGAGAAAACAGATGGTATGCGTGAGAAAGATATCGCGACCCGCCACCGCCGGGTTCTGGCCAAGTCAAGGGTTGTCTCCACGGGAGAGTTACCCCCTCGGCCGGAACTCGACGACGAGGGCCGCGTTACAGTTGTAAAAAATATTGCTATCGAGCGCTCCCCTCGACGTCTACGTCGTCAGTTCTTGCGCGACGCTTAAGCGTGTCGAGACTTACAATGTTAGCGCGTATGCGTCAGGAAGATCAACGTAATATGCAAGGAAAACTTAGGGAGAGCGCACGCATGCTTATCGACAAAAGTTAAGATACAAATTATTCATGCGTACATGCAGTTGTTCAATATATTTTGTGTCTAATTGATCGACATTAGGTGCGTGAGACGCACATCTCACGAGATACACGCCCTTCTCGCGCTCGGTACTGAAAGAAAGGAATAAAATATATTTAACAACCTATGTGATATAACAATCGCTTTAAAACTTTTGCCGATAAGTGGACACAACGCATCCGTGTCTCTCGATTTTTTACTTCTTTTTACAATCGAATCGCGACCGCGAATGCGCGATCGTAACATATTGGTATCATCACACTGGTAACTTTAACGGCTTAATAACATTACAAATTTAGACGCACTTTAAGCAGAGACGCCGCTTCGCGCGAGACGTAGCTTCGAAATATCACTCGTCGCCGCTAAATCGAGGAACCGTCGACGAGAAGGCAGAGGATATCTCGAGCCTCGGCGGAATCCGTCCGCAACACGAGGCGCGACACAAAAAAAAATGATCTCTCTCTTTTCCTTTTAATCTTCTATTTTTCCGAAGCGCTCGTTCCCCCGCGACAACTTCCGACAACCGCTCCCCTTTCGCTTATGTATGTGTATGTGTCTGTATGTGTACGTGGTGTGCCGATCTGTTTTGTACAAATATATACAAAAGGAGCCGCCCGCCCGCGCGCGCGTGCCTAAGAAAAAAATGGACACCCCTTCCCGCGAGAAGATCCGCTCGATCGTCGCGCGAGAAAGGATTCCCCCTCGGGCGCGTCCAGCGAGTGCCTCTGCCTGACTTTTCTCCCTCTTCACTCTTTTTTTTTTATCGTTTAAACATAGCGAGTACGTGGTTCCTATTTTGACGAGCGTGCCTTTTTCATCGGTGAAAATGAAAAACCAAAAGGCCCTCGACTTAATGTCTAGCGCATAAACTAAAGGCGAAAGTGGACGTTGTACAGTCGGACATTATCATATTACATAATCCGCTTTACGGATGTGACTGGATGGCGCGATGTGCTCACGTGTTTCACGTGACTCTTCTACTTTTTTTTCTTGTTACTCCCCCCCCCCCCCGAAGACCAGACGAGCGCGATTGTAAGGAGTGCGAGTAAAACACAACGTGTGCCCTCGCGAGGTCTCTACCACGCCAAAGAGCGCCTTTTAAGAGACGACGACATACAAACTTCGCAAGAACGAAAAGAGAAAAAAAGAGACGAAAGAAAAGAGAGACAGAGGATTATAATAATTTAATAAGACAAAACGCAAAAACGAATATAGATTTTTGTACACTTAAAAAACGTTAAAAATTCGTTTAGTTATACGCTTTATTAATAATATAGGTATATACACATATACACAATGTACAGAAAACCCGTGCGCTGGGTCTGAACTTCCGTCATATGTTTATTATATAATACAACGAGCGAAGAGTATAGGTAGAAAGAGTATACAAACGAAAGAATAGAAAAAGGGGCGGCGATAACCGCGGAGACGGATACTTGTCTCTCGCGTTAGTCATTAATTAAATCCAATCATTCGATTAAACGAAAAAAAAATAAAGTACAATGCGATCGCGTGCGTTTCGCGATACCAAGTCAATGTTTCCGTTTCGAAGTGTGCGTGAAACGTGTTCTAGTATTTTGTGTACATGATGTGTCTGTGTGTTGCATGTATATGTATGTCTGTAGTGTCTATATGCGTGTGTTGCGTGTGCGTGTGTGCGTGTTGTAAAAGAACGCAAGCAATTATGCCCACGATACAAGAGACAATGAAGAAAGGCATCAAGCCTAAGTACAAACCCAACCGGGCAACAAATTATCAGCATCATCAAATGCCGTCGCGATTTTCAACGTCGCGCACTGCTCCTCTAACTCGCGAAAAATAATACGCTGCTTCCGTCGTGTTAATCAACCGCTCTCTACGAAATCCGTATGTACATGTATGTAGCAGAACAATCGACCGCCAGTATACAATTTGCCAAAGACTTCTTCTCAAAACCGGTCACAAAAGATAAAATACCGTACGACATCGATCACATTATCAAAACGCGTCATCACCCGTCGGCTTCGAATAAAATCAAATCGTCCACTTTCCCTCCCCCAACCCTACCCACCCTTTTTTCTTTGCCCTCCCCTTTCATAACTTTCGTGAGAATCCGTATCGTACCAGACAACGTCTTTGGCTCGAGTCGTTCGTTGGCTCTCCCGCGTGTCGCCAACGAGTCTTTATCACCGTTACCAAAAGCGCTCGGTGAAACCCTTCACGGTTCCAACCATATAACAGCCCCTCTATACAAAGAGGGACAGAAAATTTGAACCCTGATTCGACATTGAAAGAGGGTTTTTAAGTTTCTCTCTCCTTCTTGACTTTGAGCCCGGTGCCCGTGGTATCCTCGCCCAGGATGGTAGCTATCTCACCCTGCATGAAGGCCCACGGTACCTGGCTGTTCGCCAGCGGGCATTTCTCACCGCTCGGACAATAAACCTGAAACGAGAAAGAAGAACAAAAACCGATGAGTATCGTTGATGGAATATTTAGGACACCAATGCGCGATATCCAGGATACTCACCTCCGAGCCAGCACCCTGTCTCTTTATGCTGTCCCGACTGCACGGGAAGCAGAACTTGTGGTGCGGTACGCTGGGACACTGCACGAAGTGTGTGTCTTCCAGGCGTTCCTGGCATAGCGTACACTTGAGGGTCGGCGCCGTGACTGGTTCAGCACCGGCAGCTTGAGCGACCGCACCTTCCGAGGACGTCGTCACGGTTGTCGATGACACCTGCCTTGAACTACTGGACCGTCTGCCTGAGGAGCCTGTAAATTCACACAATTTTTTGCGACGTTATTCGACGTTGCGTTATAATCTTCAAACATTTTAAAAACTCGTTTTATAATCGTACGATTCGCTCAATAAATCTGATAAGACGCAGGTGTATTCTATGTAAACATGAATGACCATATCAAGATGATAGATATAGATAAATACAGTACTGCTGCGATTACCTGAACTGTTCGGGCTGTGCTGGGAGCCTCTAGAAGCACTGCGTTGCTGAGCGTTCGCAGCCGTGGTCGGCGGACTTCTGCTAGTAGGACTGGGATTATTCGGTGGCTGTGGCACCGGCTCAGGCGATGTCAGATTGTCAGCGACTGACATTAGAGCGGCCATCGGTGACGGACCGTTCGCCGTGCCCTGAAAGAGGAAGTGTCACACTCAGCTGGCATTCTAAGATTACAGGCTTATAATGGATTCAATCGCGTAGGCGTTCAGCAGGCCAGAAGGCGCGCAGAAACGTTGATTGCGCGCGTATAAATATGGACCGTCGCCTATGAATGGACGACCGGCTGAAGCTGCGCTAGCTGATAATTAACATGTATCTCGTGCGTACCTGATGATGATTCGATTGCGAATTGTCGTTGGCGCCTTCCTGACTCGGCGGCGGCGGCGGTGGAGGACTCGTTCTTGGACGAAGAGGCGATCCTCCACCATTGGCCGCGACGTTGGTCGGTGCTAACGGTATGGACGGCCCAACATATGCTCCTGAAAATGTATATACCGTCAAATGCACGCTCTAATTTATTATATTTCCGGATATATAACAGCGAAAACATGCAAAATATCGGAGCCCTGGGAACTTTCCGAGGCGGATATTCAGGAAAGAATATTCACACGACATTCAGGAGTTTGCGCGAAAAAAAAAAGATAATAAATATGTAAATATAGGATAAATGCAAATTATGCGGTTTCACTTTTTGCCTCCTTACTTTTAACTTGTTTACTTTGTTCCGTTTCAGTTTTTTTTTCTTCAAAGAATATATCTATCGATAATTGTTTTCTTTTCCTTCAAGATGTGACTATGTCATCGAGCGCCTTTTTTAGAGTGAGCTCATAAATTATTTTTAATGTGCAAAGCAGAGAATAGTGACATCAATGTAATCGAATTTAAACACAGGTTCTCGCAGTTATTCAACGCGGTTTCTTTTGATGTGTTACGATCGTTTTTCCTTCTTTGTTTCTTTTTTAATCGAAATACGGTTTTTGGATCCGCGAAAAAGAATGGACGGACTCGGGAGCGAGCTTGTTAGGGGGTTTCCCCGAGGGTAAAGTGCAAGTGATCGATACGCGCGGCGTAACACGGCGAGTGATCGTAATTTATCGTGAGTTGTGATTGTCCTTGCCCACGTCCACTTTTTGCCATGTGCAATCTGCGCGAAATGTTCCCCCCCCCCTTATAATAATCGCCTTTATAGCACAATGACTTCATTGGCGAGCAGAAATAAATGTCGTTTTTCTTCTCCTCGACGCCGACACCGATAATGGTATAGCGAAAACGATTGCGAGGAACGAGGCGAGAATAGAAGTTAATCGTTATCCGCGCACGTTAGATTACGTCAGTAACGGCGTTTCCTGAGCTCGCTCGATGGACCTTGAATTCGAGATCTCCGCGAGATCCTACGTGGATCCCGCGTGCTTCGACGAAAAGTTTCAGTAAGTTAAAATAATATTTTCTAGTCGTTACGAAGTTAAATATATTTGACCTTTGACTTCTCTAAGTAGAGAACGCCTGTTCCTGAAAATATTCTATTATCAATTAACCGATATTAAATTAAATAGAAATCCAAGGTAAGGTGTTTTTATCGCTTTAAGATAAAACCTGCATCGTGTATCAAAACTTGACGGAATTGTTACCCGCGATTTTAACCGTGATAAGTATTAGCGAGACCATTAATTTCTCAGAAGATACTTTTGTCGCGATGACACAAACTAATTAGTTTTTATCAGCTGTTATGCAAATAATAACGTAAATTTCTGGTGATGACAACATCGCCGCTCATCGATTTCATCTTCGTGAAAGGGGCTTATCGCTATGTACACCGAAAGAGTCGGCCTTATTCGCGACAGTTGTAAAATCCGCGCGTCGCCACGAGAAGGCGGTGCATTTCGATAATGTTTACTCGGGCGAGCCACTTAAGAAGCAGCCGAGGCGATTAACACGCAGGTCGCATACGAGCAACGACAACGGCGACGACGACATATCATCACGGCACACGGCCACGTTACCGTATTGCGTCGTATCGTCATTGGCCTTCGACACGCGCCGATCGTTTACCCGATGTTTTATGTATCGCGGACCGATTACTCTTTTCAGTCACTACGTTTTATCGTGGTCGCACATAATATGTACTTATTTTCTGTCAACATTACAGTTCCCACATGCATGCCCCCTCGTGTCTCTTTCTCGCGCTGTTCCCGTGATCGGCGCGAGCTAGCAGGAACGTCGCAATTGGATGACTGATAATTTTAAATAATCGTCTCAAAGTATTAGTATATTTATATATATATCAAAGTCGAAAGCAGAATTTTCACAAAATCGGTTCACATCTAGGAAGACATGTTTTATCCCATTTTTCCAAGAACTTGAATTTTCTAACTTTAATACAAAGCTCTCTCTCTCTCTCTCGATGGACAAACGACAAGACTCTTATGTCAATCCGTTCGAGGCTTGTAATTTCCGTAATTTTTGTACATTCCATTTATACAGCGTGTATGTCGAGATCTGCAATCTTCTAAGAATTGTCAGCGCGTCTCGAAGGATTAAGTGGAGCGGCTCATTCCGAGAATGCAACGCGCGATATAACGTCGATCGTAAGTCGCGCGATTTGTACGTCTCGCTGCACTCGCCTGGGTGCCTCTCTAATCGTAGTCACGATCCTCCCGTCGCGAGCGAGCGGAATACATACTTGCTTCAATTACGCGCATTTGGCGCGACGCCTTTGTACGCGCGTCGAGAGCGACTCCGTCTTCGACCCTGCGCGGGTTTCCGCTCACGTACGGTCGTTATTCGTCAAACAAAATACGCTCCAGGATACTCTCCCCGACCACCATCCGGAAACTTACGAAACTTCGGCATCCACCGCCCCCCCACCCCGCCCCGGAATTCTCGGCGTTTTTACGATTACGCTTGAATAATTTGATAAGAGCGTGATGGGTCGAACTTTGAAACACGATATCCCGCATTTCAATTCTATGTTTAGCATATCGTGGCTGCCTGATATCGGGGTCTTTTTTCGTCCGTCGAAAAAACGCGTGGCATCGATGTTATCGCGGAACCGAAAGAAACCGATTTGTCCACGCTTGTAAACTCAATTAAGCAAGATTACTACAAAGTAGCGCGATAGCGTTGTTTACGAGAGTTTCGGAGTTCGATTCGCGGTGTACTTTCGAAGCGCACGTGGCGTTCACATTGACCCAGGAATGTCGCGCGAAAATAATACTTGGATGATCCGCGCGATTATATCGGTAAGAAAATTAATATGACTAATGAGGGTCAATATTAATCGTCAAAATTTGACAAGCTTATCCACGATGATCGTGAACAGAATGCTAATCTACAGATAAAACAGAAGTCTCGTACGAGTCCCGAGGCAAACAGGAGCGGCGTTCTAAAATCCATTCTATACAACCGCGTCGCCAATATTGAAACGTCGATAATAATCCACGACCGTAAAGCGATCCCGTGTAGCGATTCTCTCTCTCTCTCTCTCTCTCTCTCTCCGCCTCCTGTTTTTGCAAATACGAAACGTCATCCTCGTCCGTCAAGTGCTATTTTTAACTACGGAGCTAAAATATACGCGCGCGGAGCGCCTATGTATCAACACGCCTCTGCGTAAGGCGCCTCGGTACATGTACGTCGAATGCATCTCTGCACCCGAGGGTTAGAGGTCCGATGGCGACGCGGCGACGGGAGGCGACGGGAGGCGACGAACGCGAGAGAGGAACAACTCGTATACACATATACCAACGAGCGGCCGACTTGTTGGCCGCGCGAACGAGCGAGCGAGCGAGCGAGGAAGGAATCATCATTCGGTCACGGCTGTTCGCGGTGACACGCAATCCCGCTCGCAGATACGCGTCCTCCGCTTCCCGCGCCTCCCGCCCGTAGTATGACGGTGTGTACGCGCGCGAGAGTCATCGAGGCCTCGCCTACGGCATACGGAGCAGATAGGGGGTACGGCAGGGAGGGAGAAGGACAGATAGAGTGCCACCGGGTAGACGTGTGACCGGTACTTTTCCGTGACGGCTCCGATAGAGCGCCGAGAGGACCGGCGACGACGTCTCTTCATCCTCGCGAGATTACACGAGAAGGAAGAGAAACGTTGAAGCGAGCGAAACGGACGGTAGGGCGAGGGGGGAAAGCGTATGCACACGCTCTCTCTCTTTCTCTCTCTTTCTCTCTTTCTGTAACCGCGACACATCGCATATCGCATCCCGCACGTAGGCGGCCGCGCGACTTAGTCACACACTCGATCAGGGCCGTGCCGAGCGTGCGCTCGCGATTTATTCGTAGCGGCTCTTTCGCGTTACGCGCACCGCGCCGACTCGGTTTCTTCGGAACAGCTGCGCGGCATTCTCGCGGTTTCCCGGTAAACGAACTTGTTTCTGTCGCCGCTTTCGGACGTTCAATTTAGCCAGCGCCAAAGCACGCCGCCGCTGAAAGATCAGGGAAGCGGAAACGACGTGAACACCGGGAGGAGATTCGACGAGATCTTTCGGTAGAAGAGAGTCGCGGTATAAGGAAACTTGTGCTCTAGAGTGACATGATTGGCGTTTGGTTCCTCCATATCAGTAACGAGATGCGTTTTTGTGAATTATGTCTCGACATATCGATTTTCCAAGAGGTCATTTTCCCAGAATTAATCCCGTTCAAAATCAAATAATGTTGAGATTTACACAGAATTCAAATGGAACATTTTTCAATCTTCATTTTTCGAATTTTTCTTTCATTTGTCAATCTTCGTTTCTCGGATTTTCCCATTTATAACGAAAACCACACGTGTTGGTCTGCAATCTCGATCCTTAAACAGACATTTTCTTCTGTTAGTTACAAATGAAACCTCAGTCAGTTCTCGTTACACCGTTCACTTTATCTAATAACATTAAGTTTGGTTTTTAGAAGAAAAAAGCAATAATCTAATCAAACGCTCCGTCAGCATCACTGAGCGTCGCTAGAATATATTCGCACAGCTATGCGTTTAGTAAAATTGAAAAGATTAACGTCGCGCACACAAACAGATGCAGAAATATACACATTGTTATCGGAATGTATTTTTATGCACGGTAACTAGCGGTTACGCGATTACACCAATACGCGTACGGCGATGGAAAAAAAAGTATATTTACGATGTTTATGCTGCCGTTTCTGTCGCTGAAATAAAATTTTATTATTTTCAATGACTCACGGTTAAAAGTGTTAAAACGCACGAGCCTAGGCAGTGATTCAAATAGACGTCCCGTACGTTTCCTCCTCCTGCGATAAAGCAATAAGTACTCTCCGTATCCGCGTGAAGAGATTGGAATATTCATTCCAAAAGAAGTTGAAAAAATCGAGTAATCTTATCGCTAAACGAAGTTTTATCCCTCGGTCCTCCTTATCGCTCGAGTACGTAAACATTGTTAAATTTCTACAACCGAGAAATTATCTCGTTACGTATACGAGATATCGTAAAGAGTCAGAAAACACTTCAAGCTACGTTGGAAAATTAAGCTAATAAGCTATACTTCCTTCTGCTCTTTCTCTAACTATTCTAAAAAACCGCATTCTAGACCGATATACTTATATATACAACAATTTGGCTCCACTCGCGGGGAAACACACTGACGAATTCTTATTTGAACGCTCGTGTTCAACAGAGATCACGTGACGAATGTTTGACTCGCGTTCGACGAGATCCTTTCGAAACAACGCGCGTGTATATGCACGTAAGCGCGTAATTCGCACGTCCCTGGACGACGCCGACGGTGCGTATCGCTGGCCGTCGTATAGTGGCCTTGTTTCGAAAGTACAGCCCCTTCACAAGCACGTCGTTGTCGTCGTCGTGTACACACGCTGTCCGTTCTGCCGTATATACCTACATGAAACTCGTCTCGATGACGTAGGGCAGGAGAGAGAAGTATCTATCTGTACGCGATCGATCGGCCGCTCACAATACGTAACAACAAAAGTTGCGAAACGCGCGACACGTCGAGGTGTGTGCTGTCTATCTCTCGCCACTATATCCTACTACGATTCACGCTTTACAACAGCATTCTGAAGCTTATTCTCGCTTTTCATTCTCTTTTCTTTTTTTTAAATTTATGTCTAATCAATTATGGGGATGATCCACTTTTCTCTTCTAAAAGAAAGAAAAAATGTCGAGAGTGGCGGAACGATCAACAAGTTTCGTATTACATTTTTTAATGAATAAATAGCGACCCGTGATATGTGAATAATATATTCACGTGACACAGAATAAATAAATATTGACGGTTCTCGGTCATCGAGCGGGATCTTGTTAATATTTATGTTCAATTCTGTCAGCGTGATGTGCGGTTAGAACGACTTCGATCAAACCCGACGATTAATTCGACCGACAGAACTGCTTACAGCAATATTTCTAGTACCTTAAGTCGTTGTCTCTAATTTGTAATCTTTATCTTCAAATAATAAAAAATTAATGACTTAATAAAATAGTATAGATATTGTTTGACAAATTTGGTATTGAAGGCACCTTTATTTAATATCTCTAGAACGTTTACATGTTATAATATTACATTTTTTTTCTGTCGCACCTGATGAAGCATTTTTTATTTCGATTTTAGGTTTATTCGTTGTTTCACCCGCGACTACATTTTTTCCGGGGATAATGTGTCTCGATACGCGAAGGATTATCTTCGCAAACGCGGACGGATCCTCGAAAAAATTTTCGTATTCGGATACCTGAATCTCGCTACTCGGGCGCGTTTATCGCCTCTGATTTCGATCTGTTTCGATATAGGGGTAGACGCGCGGAACGCTACGCCCGGCGCATGAATATGAGAACAAAGTCTCTTTCTGGTTCGCCCTTCTCCTCCCGAACTTCTCCTCGACCTAGCTCCTTGTCGCACGTACGCGAACGTGAGTGCGCGCGCGGGCGCTTTGGCCGGTCATCAAACAGGCCAGTCGCCGTATCTGCCGTGTCGCCTCTTGCCGCATGATTGATCGCAACTGACGTTGCCGCACGGAAACTGACTGACGTAACGTACGTGCTTAAGGTTCGCGAAACGAGATGCGCTCTCTCGCAAACAACCCAACGGATCACGTTCGGTTTAATTCTGAGCGTTTCGAGCCGGTGAACGTCGGAAACTAGGAGAACCGCGATCTCATTCTCCTCCATTTACCACCGTCAATCCATTATTGATACGAGCTCGCGTGAGAAGCTTGCACCATACATATGAGATATAAAGAACGAACCGCGGAAAGATTTGCTCGCAAATCTTTAACGAGAAAGTCGGTGGGTGCATGGAATCTGTAGTATGGAATATTTTACGGAAATAGTGCTCGTGCTGACACAATATCTTACACGTAATAAACGCGGGAGATCATGAATTACATATTTCAAGAGATAAAAGTGATTTAAGGTCAGATTATGGTTAATTTATTAAATCGGTACTAGGTTTTCGTAAAGCTTTAAACGTTTGAGAATTTTTAGAACAAGTACAACAGAACATGCCACAAAGTATTAATAATAAAGAATTAAATTGCCATGGACCTACGTCCATTTGCGAGATTTGATTTCCATTAAGAAAAACGATACTGTCAGCACGCGCGAGCATCCGTTCGTTGTAAACCCCAATGATGAATGACAGCGAAAGATAACGTAGATACAAACGCGAGAAATAGTTGATTTCGAGTTTCGAGATAATTTATAACATCATCGAGAGAAATGAAACCTCGATAGTGGATTAGCTGCAACGACTGATTTGTCGAAATGAAAAGATTAACAAGAAATACAATACTTTTTATTAAATGATAAAATTATTAAATTGATTAAATTTGTGACATTATTAAATTCAATCAAAAATTCATACGTGAACCATCTTGATTACACACGTTATTCTTATTCTTATAACGTGAAGCTAAACATTTCCCATGTTTGCGATGCTAAAAATCGAGAGCTCGCTGGAAATTTTATTCTCAGTTTCTGGTCAAAATACGCAATACTCTCATTCGCGGGTTATTGAAATTGTTCTCGCGATGTATAAATCGAGCTAATACGTTGTCGAGCAGATCTAGCAAGCATTTAGTTTAAAGATCAATAATCGGCCGAATCAAACAACAAGCGGAATTTCTCCGGATCTCAAAGATTCTCCTTCTCTCTCACTCACGAGATCTCCGCGTTTATTTCCAGACCCCAATCTCTGCCAGCGATAATCTATTTTTATCGGAACTCGCGTATATACGTAAAACGTGAACGCTGTCTTTTGAACGGAAACGGTAACCTCAAGGATAAAAAAAAAGCTCGACAGGAAAAATAAGCAAATCCCGCTTCTCTGATGGGTTTTTTTCCACGATTACTTCGTTACAATAGTATTTTCACGATGGTAACACGATGTAACCGTGTCCCGCCACCGCGAGATAACCGCCAATATTTTTCCATAGAGACAGATCAGATTTCTGTCAATAATGATATAAAGTATCCTTGATATGAAGAAAATAATCGGCTATTTCTGAGACATATTTATGCGATTATCATTGCGACCGACGCGATATCCTCTAGTCTATTAGCCTAGGCAATTGAAAATAATTTAATAAAGGCACGCAGGCAGTTCGGTACACGCATTGAATAACATCAGCGATAACGCGACGGTTCGTGTTCGTGATCGCTGATTATCTTTTACAGGACTGTTATCGGGTGAGATAACGCGACTGATACCAGACGGCGCGACAATATATTATATATTCAGCTGTTTATGGCGTTCTACGTCACTGCACTGGGTGCTCGAAAACATCGCGCGCGCGCGCGCACGTTTCCAATCTCTGCCAGGTTATCGTCCTCCGAGAATTATTACTCATGGACGATCGAGAAACCTTTGTTATCCGATACGAACTCCGTTTCAGCGGAGCATTTCGTCATCTCGGAACGTAACAACGGTAGATTAAAAGAGAGAAAACTACGAGTTTTATTTTGTAATCAAGACAGAGCATTAATGACATCTTTAAATGAGAATTTATGTGGATTTTCGTAAGAGAAACAAAGTGGATCTACGGATTCTAAGTAGATAAAAGACATATAATGAATGATTTTTCTTTTTTAAATAATCCAGTAATCCACTCGTTCTCCTTAAAAGACCCCGCCGCCGATTTAGAGTGTCAAAATAACGGTCGACGAGGCAAGGTCACCGTGCCGCCCGCGCGCGTACGATCAGGTTAAGATTAGGTTAGGTTGGGGTAGGATTACGCGACAACGACGTCGCCGTCATCGTCAATGGGCCGCGCGTATCTTTCGCCGGCGTGAAAAGCAGCGAGCGACGCGAGCAAGAAAAGAGGGGCACGCTACAGTTATCCCGGCGAAAATGTCACGGCGCGCCGCGCCGCGGCAAACGAGGAGGAGAGGAGACAACCTCGGGACCGGTTTCGTCGCCGCGATGCGACATGCGACGCGACGAGAAGGAGAGGCGGGGAGAAGAAAAGCGAACGATGGAGAACAAAGGGAAAGAAAGAGGAGAGATGAGCGAACGCGCTCGCGCTTAGTTATGCAGCGGAGTACGAGATCGAATGTTGCGCGCGCAAGGCCACTCGCGTGCGAGTTTCGTGCGATCGTATATATTAGGAATCACGACTTATTCCGACGTCACCTGATTGAAGTTTTCCGGAATTTCGCGCGATTTCGCTCCGCTTTAATAAATCGTGAATGAAATCTATAAAGAAAGAAGAGCCAACCAACAGCGTCAGAGCGACGTTGAAGTTAACGTCACGGAGATTTGAACGGTAATCAGACCGTTCATTCATCTCCCTCGCGTCCGCGTAGAAGAAGAATGAATCCTTATTATATCTTCGTTCCGATAAAAAGCCCATGCATTTTTGTCGGAGAACGACAAAGCCGACGCATCGTGCCGGAGTCCGGAGAGATAAAAATTACTGCCGACTCCGTTCTCGCGCGTGGCGGCCTTCGCTTTCGCTCCGATCTCTCGTCGTTGGTTCAACGCTCGTCGGTTCCGTATTTCGTTAAAATCGGAGCGACTAATCGCGCTGTGACGTATAGGGAAGAACAAAGTCACTCCGCGGTGGCGAGAGCGTGCCCCAAACAAGACTTTATCATGCTTCGCGTGCTTCGCGAAGTGACGGGGAAAGGAGAGGAACCTCAGGAACCTGCCGCTTTGTCGCGATTTCCCCTTATCTTACGAGCGCGCGTAGCGTAATGCAACACGTCGTAGTTCACCAGACGCGAACGCAGCAATCCCGTCGCTGTAAAAATTCGCGCTCGCGAACGGAAGATTCGCTCGTTGTTGAGAGCGACCGGCGTACAACGGTCTCATTCATCGGGTATAAATACGGCGACGAGACAGCAGCGACGGCGGCGTGACGTCACCTGATTGAATACGTCACGACATGGCAACTGAATGTGTGTATCTTTTGGTCGTCCCATCACGTGCTCGACGTACGTCTCTTTTGTACGCGTTCAGGACGCCGATCGAAGGCAGAGAGCTAGATATAGAGGTGAAAGAGAGAAAGAGAGAGAAAGAGACAGATATATATGTATATGTATATACATATATGAACAGAACGGAGGGAAAACGAAGGGGTGCAGAAGGAAAGAGAGAGAAAAAGAGAGCGGAACGAGGACGCGACAGAGGACGTTGCTTCCTTTTAATGCGATCTCTCTGCATCGTCGTCGTCGTCGTCCTCATCGACGTACACGCGTGTGCGTGCGTTGCCTTCTCGCGCCAGATGGCCACGAACGAATGACTGTGCGCACAGAGCCCTCCTCTTCAACTATTTATAGTAGGAACCGATAAAAACGCCAGAACACCGCCCGCTAAAAAATTATGTCGAGCTCCCGCGCGCGCGCGCAAAGGCCGGAATGCCGGACACACTTTTTGCCCGATATCCGAGTATTTTGTTTACTCTTGTATGGAAGCGAAGACGACGGTTGCTGGCGCGAGGCTTTTGTTTTGAAAAATATGCTACACCTATTATATTCAACATCAGGTATATAAAGTAAATCGATGGTTCTTACACGCCAAACAGAAGTATTTCAATTTTTGACTCAATGACTTATTGTTAAAGAAACCGAGAGGCATCTATAGAGATTCTTAGAACCACAACGCAATCTCAAAAGGAAATTACGATCACTCGACAATAATAGAACACTCAGCGGAACTCGATTTTACACTTATGTCGAGTGTCCGCTACTCACGTTAAATTGGAGTCGTAAAATATTGGCTTTAAAGGTGCGATCTTTTAATCACACAGTTATTTTTAAAAGATCTCACACGTTAGTTGGCTAATGATTCTACGTTATGAATGGAAAAGTCCATGAATGAGTTTATGCATCGTATCTGTGGAATCTATAATCGCAACACCGGGAATCGATTTTCCCCGAAGACTTCAACAGATCAATGTTTGGCAATGAGCACGACCTGGCAGTGCCCCGCGTGCGTACTTGGTTCAATCTCGCCTCTATACGCGCTGTAAACAATCACAAACCAGAACAAAGCTTCCGAAGTAGATTTCAGGACGAACGCAAACAAATGAAACCATCGAGCAATAATACCGTCCACGGTGCCGCGCCGTGATCACACATCGTGACATCGAGCCGCGATGTTTTCGCTTCGTCAAGTTCCCAGGGTATATCGCGACGAAGGGAAGACGAGGGGAAAACCCTCGAAACGATCGCGGATTCGGGGGGGACGAACTCCACGACCCCACCGTCGACCGTCGTCGTCGTCGCCGCGCGATCGATCGATCGCGGGGCGCGACCCAAAAACAGAGAACAGAGGGGAGAAAGACTCACCGTTGGCCTTGAAGGTGGTCGCCGTCTCGAAGCTGGGCGCCCTCACCGGATGCTTCTCCTTGTTCCTGTCCTGGACGTAGCTGACGGCGAGGCTGACCGCGGGCAGGGAGTCGCCGCGGGTGAGCGGCGGCCTGACCGGATGCTGCTCCTCGAGGGAGAGCCGCTTGTCGCTGTGCTCGTCCTCGTCGATCGCCGAGATGCCGCGCTTGAGCTGGGTGATGCCGCGATTGTGGAGGGTCATTTGGTGCGCGGCGACCGCCGCGAGATGGGCGTTCGACAGACGCGGGGGATTGCTACGGATGCTGTTGGCGATTTCGTGGCCCTCGTCGCCGTGCTGGCGGCCGACCTGCTGCTGCCTGGCGGCGGCCGCGGCCGCCGTGCCCGACGTGAACTCGGTGATCGAGTTACGGTGGTGGAGCTGCGAGTAGCCGGCGATGTTGTGGTGGCGCGTGTGGCTGCTCTGCGGCGTGTTCTGAATCGGCAGGACGTCGAGATTCGTTCCGCCGTTGTGCTCGGTGTGGCCCGCGCTCGTCCGATACGTCTTGGACGCGGCGGACGACCGGGCGTCCTGGAAAGCCGTGCGCCTTTTTCAGCTGCTTCGCCGTCTCGAGGACGTGGTCGATCCGGTCGGCGCCCTCGTAATTCACAGCAGCCGCGGCACACCGGCTCCGCGTAATCCATTATCATCGCCCACGGCATCCTGGGCAGGTCGCACAGATAGCACTGCGTCCGTTTGCCCATCATCCTGCCGGCGTGAAACGTCGTGTCGGCGTCGAGGAACTCTCCCGCTGTTTGATAACGATGGCGGTGGTAGTGCTGCTGCTGCTGCTGGTGGTGGTGTTGGTGGTGAGCGATGCCGACGCTCACGGGGGGGGGGGGCAGAAAGGTGTTCGCAATCGTCCACTGTGTCGTCGCTCGGCGATTTATCACTTCACATCCACTGTTTGTCTCGTGGCACGTATATCTTCCCCGGGCTCTTATCTCTCTCGCTTAAACTCGCTATCACGACTATCCTCGCGCTTGATCTCTCTCTCTCTCTCTCGTCCGCTTTGTCCACTACTTATCTCCCACCCTCTCGCTCTCGCGTGGGATCACTCCGCTCCGCGTAACGAGAATTGATCCCGACCGCGCGCCGCACTACTCGTCCGAGAAATAACCGCCGCTCGAAATAACGACGTAGACGACGATAACGTCAACCACCTCCCGTCACGCGCGCACTCCGTAGCCGCGGCTCGCGGGCACATGAGCCGCGAAAGGACGGACGCGTAGCGACGCCCGACGACGCCCGCTCCGCTTCGCCTCGCCTCCTCGCCTCACCTCACTTCGCCACGGCGCGTGGGGACACCCGGAGCGAACGACCCGCGGGCGAAAATCCGCGAAAGGGGAGAGAAACTCGCGATGGCGCCGCGAACAAACGGCACGGCGGCGGGAATCCGCGGCGTCACTCGTCACTCTTCGCGGGGGAGGGGAAAACTCGCGCGCGCCCTCCGAGGGCTCAAAGAGGCGCTCGCCACGAATCTCCGTGCTTCCCTTTCAACTCGGTGTAATCTCCTTCTTCTTGTCTCGCACACACCGGGAAAGGAAACGCGAGGCGGCGGAGCACCGCAAAAACGCGAGGCACACGCGATCGCGACCAACCGTCGCCGTAATACTCTTCTTCTCTCTCTCCGCTGTGTAGATTCTCCCTTTCTCTCTCTCTCTTTCTCTTCTTCTCGGCAAGCAAACACGAGATGAACACGCGAAAATTAACGCGGGATATATCGGCGCGACGAGACGTGCGCTCGCCCGTCCGACTGCCGTACGAAGAAACGAACGCTCGAGAATGCGGCGGCAAAGCCGAGCTAGACCGTCGCCGCGTCCCCACCTCCCCAGTCACCCACCTAGCTCCGTCCCTCTCGCTCCCGAGGCTGCCTTTCTCTCTTTCGCGCGTCGCTCGCATTTGTTCGGCCACGTTCGGCACCGCTCGATCTCCCCCCCCCCTCCCCAGTCAACGCTGGCAATCTATGTACGCTCTCTTTCTCTCTCTCTTTCTCTCTCTCTCTCTCTCTCTCCCTTTCTCTCTCGCGCGCGCGCTCCTCTCGTTCCCCCAATCCCCCCTGCGTGCCAGAGCCATTGCCAAGCCGTCCCTCCTGCCCCTCCCGCCACCCCCCCGCGACCCGTAACACCGTCGTCCCTAAAAAAACAGCTACGACGACACGACACGACGGCGACGACGACGCGCTCCGCCAATCGGACGTTGTGGCGTCATGGTGCATGACGTCATAATCGCGAGGCTGCGCAGGCGCGCCGCGGAGTGCCCTAGGGGGACACGTAGGCAGCGACCGGGATCCGGCGAAGCGCGAGAGGGTTACCCGGTGGCGAAGCGGGGAGAGGGGAGGAAAGCTCGGAGCGTCGGGAATCACGAGGGGGAACGGTGGGAGGCTGCATGCTGTGTGTATGCTCGCGCGCGTTCTCTCTCTCCCTCTCTCCAACGCCCACTCTTCGCAATGAACAGCCGGTTTTACACAGCCGTGAAAACGCGCGCGAGACCGGACCGTATTAACGATTATTCTTATCGAAGTATCTCGCTACCGAGAATGCGAATAAAGGACTTGAGATTGGGGCTGATGTGACGCTGCGCGGAAATCTCACGGATTATTTGTGATAAAATACATGTGGAGTCACGCAGAAACGCGCCGTTGGAGTTTTTATCGCGCGAGCGGTGTTTTTTCAATAAATTTAAACGCCCGGCGAGTATCGCTGACGCGATACGGGATGCCGGCTGTTTGCGCGAATCAATAAGCGCGATGTCGAATTTTGAAGGTACCGATTAGTGTACGTTGGAATGCCTCAAATGCGTCTCGAAGTCTCGAGTATCTCGGCGTCTTCATTAAGGCAGCGTTACGCGTGACAATGACTCGATATCATCGCGTCGTATCGACCGCTGCTCCTTGTCACGAAATACTTTTTTAGAGATTTGCACGTATTATTTGTATAATGCGTATTACAAATAATATCTAATCTCTATGTATCTGTGTATCATGTGCACGTATAATTTGTAATTATTCCATTAAATTCCTCAAAATAATTTTTAATTCAATTCGCAAGATTTTCAAGTTAAAAATAATCATCCCACTTGTATTATACGCGAAAATCCGGCAAGAAACTTGTATTTCTCGTTGCGCAGTCGACTCTCCGCAGCCCATCCCCTCTAATCTCTGTGGCATAAACAATGATCATTTACTATCGTCGCAGCCGCTGAGTCGACACGAATGGCGCGTTATTTTATCGCTTCTTTTTTTTGCGATAACGCGGCCGGTGATAACGGTCGCATAGGAACCACCGAGGTGTAAGTGCATTATCGCCGGTGTCGTGTCGATACGAAACGACACACACACGCTGTGCGTCATCCTTTTAGGTCGAATAAATCAGTATTGAGAATTGCACGTGTAAATTTTTAAACGTCCGAGAAACTGAATACCGATCACGTCTGAAGAAACGGTACAGTTCAGTGATAATTATAGCGTATCCAGGCGTTAATGAGATCAATTTACATCGATAAATAAATTTATTTTAAGCGAGTGACACAACAAAACCGGTAATCAGAAAGGTGAATCGACAAAGTTCGAGCTAAATTTTTAGCTATCGTCACTTTCCTCGAATGTTTTCGTCGTCGTCGGCGGGATATCTCGTCTGGCTGGGACGTGATAACGATTTATATAACTCGGGAATTTCGTAATCGCTGTTGCCGCTACACACTAAGGAGTCGCGAAAAATCGCGCTGAAATAAGCCGTCTCTCGGGGCCGAGTGAATGATGCGAGATTTATGTTTATATATATATATATATCTCGGCTATTTGCATAACACCGCGCCGATAACGCGCGGCAGTTTGCATAATATCTGGAATTATTACACGCTCATTAATGACGCTCGCGCAACGGCGCGGTGGTGGTACGTACGTTCGCTAACGAGACGTCGATTATGTCGAGCGGCACGTCGACGATCTGTCAGCAGTACGTGTCAGCGTGCGTGCAAAGGAAAAAAAAAGAGAGGAAGAAGAAAGAAACGAGCGCAGCACTGACGTCAGGAACAATTTGGTGAACGTTGACTGCGACGCGGCTGCTGCGTGCAGTCTGCGCTACCTCTCTCTCTTTCTTTCTCTCTTGCCGGGTCGCTCAGCGAATGACATCAATCTGACATCATAGCGTACAGTACAGCACGAGATCGTAACGTGAACCCTCCCCTCTCGGAAGAGCGAGGGACGATCTCCTAACCTCGACCATGGCGGGGGCAAGAAGAGGGTATAATTAGACGAGTCAGCTTATCAGTGCCCATTCGTCGCCATCTCTGCCCCTCGGATCCGGGTAAACACAAACGTTTCTTGCCTGTCTCGGATATATATCTCCCTCTTGAAAAAATAGTCTGTGTAGATTGTAGATTAAATCGAGGAAATCAGCGGTCGAGGAAAACCGCGATCGTCTGCGAGATGTAAGCGCGTCTACCAGATAACTGATAACGTAAGCGTTACGTAATGGGGTCTCATCTTTCTCTTTCTCTCTCTCTCTCTCGCTCGCTCTTTCTCTCGGAGGACCGATAACGAGGCTGTGAAAGCCGAATCGAGGGCTCCCGCAGCGACCGCAAACACGCGGCCGCGACGAGTAAATCGAACGGAGGCGATTGATAAATTTGGCCTGACCTCTGGATAACTCGGCCACGTGCCGCCTGTATATTACGGTGCAGGGCGTAATGCGCCAAACATTATTTATCGCGACCAAGAATATACACGCCGCGCCGACGACGGAGATAACGGAGACAGTTCGCCGATTGACCGAGGACGGCCGTCCTCTTCGCGAATCAGTGCTGGCGTAATAAAACATCGCCGCGCGCAAGTGAATATTATCAGCGTCTACCACACATAAACCGGCACGAGAGTGCCCTTGTGCCCGACTTCCAAGAAGATCACCACACGGAGATATATGCATTTCCGTTTTATTCCTGTTCATCATCATTTGCAAAAATTGCACCAGAAGTACCCATCGATCATCATATTTTCCTCCGTTTTCAATCTTTGTTCGA
Source organism: Temnothorax ravouxi (assembly GCA_030770255.1). NCBI lineage: Eukaryota > Metazoa > Arthropoda > Insecta > Hymenoptera > Formicidae > Temnothorax > Temnothorax ravouxi. Next base: position 75,833 of record JASTWP010000646.1, read on the forward strand.
TACAAATCAGGTAACTTTCGTGAAAAGGTCAAAGGTTTTTTTTAGCTGCAGGAAGAAAAGGAGCAGACGAAAAAGGCGAATATCGGGAAAGCAGTTTTATAGATTGAGATGAATCTACGTTCTGGATTATAGATAACGTGGCTCGGGCTCGGCGTAATTTCATACTGCATTTTAAATACTGTCGTCTATCTCTGAAATGATCCTCCGCTCTCTTTGCACAAGAATGACACAAAAACCTCGCGGGATATTCCTTCCGCCTCGCGTTGCGCAAACCACGAACTTTTCCCACATTTATTATTGCAACGGATCGGACGGATTATTATTTTCTCTCATTATCAGATCGGTCGATCCGGGAACAACTTTACGTCGCGTTGCAAAATAAACTTCCAGCCGGGGGACGCGCTGATGCGTGAGAATCACTGCGGTTGTCTCGACGTTCGACGAGCGCAGCTGTAAATCGAATAAGTCGTCTGGCTTCTAATTTTATTGCGCGACAGACTTGGGAACGAAATCGAGCGCGCGCCGTCTTTCGCGGCGGTATTAAAATTTCGTCAATGAATCTTTCAACGATTTCGCGTCGCGAAATACGTCGTCCCGCTGTGAGAGACCTTTACGACTCGAATCGCCGCGGGTATACACAACAGATCTCTCTGTGATGCAACTGCGTTCGGTTACGTCACAGTGAGGGAGAACAAGATATTGCTTTCGTAATTTCTTAAATAGTATCCGAGCTGCGAATAAGAGATTACGCGTCTGAGCGATAAAAGACAGCGATAAGAGCTCGCGCAGGATATATATACTTATCGCTCAAACATCACGCTTTCGTCGCGACGCGACGCGACGTTCGGAAATACTGTTTAAATAATACGTAATCTGGGGTTTCAAACGCGAAACAACCATGGAAAACGGTATCCCCTGCCCTCGGCCTTATCGAGGTTCGAGACGTTGTTTAAAAGAAGCACGCGTCAGAGACCGTGATATCCGTGCGTATCGTTTTCCTCGCGCTACCGCGCGCGATACGGCAGGACGTAACGTACGCCGATTACTTTATCTCGACCCTATTCCCAACGAAAAGGCCGCGTTTCGTTTCTCTCCCTCTTTCTCCCTCTTTCTCCACCGTTATCACAGCCGGCTTCGACAACGATCTGCCAGCGGAAGATTTCACACCGATGAGAGCGAGACGCGGGGCCGAAGCGCCGAGAGTGAGACAAACCGGGCGGCGCGGCGCGGGCAAACGGAAACGTGATCGCGTGTCGCCCTCGTTCCATCGATTCGCTCATACGCGAATCAGACGCGGCGAGAATTTCCGCCGACGCGACGCACGGGGCGAATCGATTCGACACCTTGAATTCGCGAAGCGGCCGTATCCGGCCGACCGATGCCCGATGCCGCGCGATCGAAACCCACGTGATTATTACGTAATCGCGCTCTCGCCCGCGCTCGTTTTTAACTCCAGGGCCACAATCCAACTTTTCACCCCGTCTCTCGGCGCGCGGCGCTTATCGAACGTTCTCCGTAATTGTATCAATTAGGCGCTCCACGTGACGCGTTCTGATGTCTTGCCAAATTAACGGTGTTAAAAAATTTACCGTCACGTTACGATAGAAAAACTGTCGAATCATTATCGTTATCTTGTTCGCATATATTTCTCTGTTTTCTGATACGACAGTGGAATTTTTGGTATCAACGAACGATAGGAGAACGTTAAATACCGCGATAAAACAATGATGCGTTGGGTTTTTTAATGACGACCTCTCCTTCCTCCTTCATCCCGTAAAGCAACGGAAGGTGAGATAGGACGACGAGCTTAATCGCCGTTGAGAAAACGGCGAACGCGTTATCGACGACACGTGACGTAAGGAGTACACCTCGTATCGGTTATTTGCGACCGAGCTCTTTAAATCGATGGAAACCCCCGACGGGGGGGTGAGAGATGCGAACGCGTGTGTCGCATGACCGATAAGATGTCAGAAAACTACTCGCGTTATTTGCAGAAAAGCCAGATAGCTGTTAGCGTATATATCCGTCGTCGTCGCGACGATTTAAATTGTGCCTTGAGAGGGAAATTGCGTCATCGCTTTTGGCCAGAAGACGGCACACAAAACAACCGTGTTTATACCTCGCGTCGAGAAAGAACGCAATCGATTTTAATTTTCTCGCGGACCGTGATTTATATCACATTCATTAAAAAAACAAAGAAAATACATATTTATAAGAGAAGAGAGCGGAGGAATCTTTTTTATTCTTGCGCGAAAAAGTACGCGAAGGTTTAAAAATAATAAAATGCGTGTAAAAATAACATATAAACGATAAATAACAACTGAATATATTTTCAGTTCATTTTATTCCAACTCTGTCGCGCCCATAATTTTATTGGCGCTTTCGTTATCACGTCCCGCAACAAAGGGATCGTTGTACTTTCTCGCGTGTAACTCAGGCTTCGGCCAACTCGCCGCTTTACGTGCTCGCCCCAGAGTCGTATGTCTCGTGACGTCACCTCGACGGGGTCTGGCAACGCCGCGCGGGCCGACGAGCGGCGCGCAACGTTGTCGGCTCGAGCGAGCGAGCACGCGCGCGCACACGCCGAGCCTCTCTCTCTCTCTCTCTCTCTCTCTCTCTCTCGCCGGAAATTCGGGACGTCTGGTTTCTTCTGGACCCGCCGTCGTGATTTCCGCTGGCATTCCTTTCGTCACGCACGCGTGCACGCACGTACGCGAGCATGCACGCACGCACTCACGCACGCACGCACGCACGCACGCATGCACGCATGATGACGAGCGTGACTCCAAGCGGATTCCACCTACTCGATACAACCGCGACGTAACGTAACGTACAGGATTTAAGTCGCGACTCCGACTGCATCGGCGCGTATTTTTACGAGAATGCTCGCGTCGTCATCTGAGAACCGGAGAATCCGTTTTGGCTGCGACAAACGAATAGTTTTCGCGCGAAGATACACGCCCGAGGGCGGCGAGGGCAGTACCTTGGCCCGTATCCGAGGCCCCCGAAGATGTACGCGAATATCAGTTTACTCCAACTCTGTTTATCTAGAACATCTTTTGATCCACACTCGCGTCGCATATTTACTGCTGTACATACATTAACGACAATGTGTAACGACATGAAAAGTTAGGGAAGAGACTTCGCCACTCTTACATCTAAATTATAATATAATAATATCTTTATTGCAATGTGTTTAACATTTCTGAAAACTGCAAGGAGATTCAAGGTAGATAAAATGTAAGTCAGAAAAGTACGTGCAAAAAGTAAGGCCCAACAATGTTGCCGTTATGAAAGCCTACCAGTAACGAACAAGGAGACAGATAATGAGATTATGATCTACAAAGGATCGAGACCTCGAAAATTAATCGTCCAATTCCGTCTTAATTAAGTAAATCAAAAATTAATGATTGCGTCGCGTGGAGACGATATTATATAGTCGCGGAGCCTCTCGACAGTCGGAATAGTCATACCAGACTATAAATATACGATCGTGATACCCGAACTCCGAATCGATTCGCGTCGAATACGCTTCGCGAGAGAGAGAGAGAAAGAGAAAGAGAGAGAGAGAGAGGGAGAGAGCGAAGGAGTGAGGAAATCAGCGAGAAGGGGGAAAAAAGCGAAAAAGATCCGTCTGAATCGGGCTCTTTACGTTCGCTCGCTCGCTCGCAAAAAAAAAAAAAAACGTAAAGACGGACGACGCCAGCAGCCTCTTCCGCCGATTGTGGAAATGCGGCGGCCGCCAGGTAGCTGGGAGCGGATAATATCGTTCTGTCACGTCACACGATCCCCGCCGGTCGGTCGGTCGGAGAAAATCAATCCGCGCCGCGCGGAACGCTACTAACTTTCTTGCGGAAAAGCGGGCGACGCGGACGGGCTACTAACCGCACGGAAAACGTCGACGTGCCTCAAGGGTCCGTTGCGATATTGACCCGAGGTTGCGTTAGGTTATTTCTGTCGGGGCGAGGGGACGGGGGTGAGGCCGACGAAAGAATAGGGGGGTTCGTGTACCTTTTCAGGTAGAACGCTCGGGTTTCCGCGAACCCGGTTCTCTCTCGCTTCCTTTATTTTTTTTCCCCGCTAATCTCCGTCCCTTCCTTCGCCCGCCTCGCCCTCCCGCCTCATCCTTTGTTTCTCTCGCACTTTCGAATCCTCCCTCGTTGGCCTCGTTCTCCCCTCGCCCCGCGGGAAAGGGGAACGACGGGATGAGGGGGAGGGAGGACGACGCGCGCTGATCCGCGCCGACGGCGTGTCATTTCATGAATATTGGCCTTCGACCGTGTCCTTGGCCCCGTATCGGTTCGCGAGGGATATCGCGCGCGTATCGTGGCCGCTCGCTCGCTCGCTCGTTCATCCGTTCCGTTCGTTCACTCCCGCCTCGGTTGCCCGCTCGCTCGCTCCTCGCTCGCGCGTTTGCGAAATCGCCGCGGAGTAACGGCCGGCTCCGAAATAGAAGCCGTCGTCGCGCACCGCGCTTTACGGAGCGCGTCTCTCTTTCTCTCTCTCCCTTTCGTTCCTTTTTTGCCGCCGACATTTCTCGCTCCGACCACAGCGAATTAAGGCTCGCGCACACCGAGCGCACCTGCGCCTCTGTTTCGCTTCCCAATGGTCTGAATTTTCTGTTGTTATGTTATTGTTACAGTATTATTTTTTGTATGTTATTCTTACATTAGTATTCTCGTATTCTTGACCTAAAAGAGTCGCAAATTCTATTATTCTTTTATCTTGAGGTAGTTTCATACTTTTATGAACTTATTGTTGTTTAGTTTAGGAATGTCTATTATTGCCTTGGTAGAAGAATCGCCTTATAAATCTCTAGGGATTTTTTTCAGGTATATATAGATATGTACACTTTAGTCATCGGTGATTCAATAACTACTATAACGTAGCGTAAAGTAGTAAAAGAACCGCTGCAGGAAGAGCGACAAGAAACTCCTCTTAAGATCGATTCCTTCTCCAATGTCGGCCGTCGATTTTAATTACATTGTCACTCTTAATTTCAGCCGCTGGTGTACGTAACCGTAATATCGGGATTCGCGATTGAAAAGAGATTCTTAATCAACTTACACTTCATCACGTAATATTCTAAGTTTAATACTATCAAAGCAGTCCAAATGATCGACTTTTTTTAATTTACTTTTTAAATTACTTAGATTTATAATGGTATATTTTTAAAGTCTTTTCGTGATCTTTGTTGCAAATGATTAAACTGATCAATTTACTTTCTCCTCCTTTATCTCTTTCTTCAAAGATATACTTATCGTACACTTAAATAGTAGAAAGTAATCGTCAGTAGTTTTAGCGATAAAGAAAGATAAAATCCAAACTAATCAAAGCCAGCTATAGATCGTTGGACTTCAAACGGCTAGATAACTGTAGTGTTTCGCAGCGTTTCAGCTTTTACTACTTCACGCCAGTTGTACAATTAGTAATGGGTGAAGTATGTACACGTTATACCTGCGGTTAAAGAATACGCAGCTTAGAAAGCGACCCTTGCTCGACATTAGACGCTTTTCAAAACGGTTTAACCTTTCGGAAATCTTGCTGCCTGAGTAGAGCCGCAAAAATTTACGATTCCCAACAAGTGCCTATCGGTTTCCTTTTTAACGACGTCGGCCCATTTTGCCGTACCGTCGCTTAAAAGGAAACAGGATTATTTTATTGACTTTAAGAAAAAAGATAAACGGTAAAGATATATCTATTTTTTCTCGATTTTAGATCCTAACTGACCTAGCTCTTTTTTTCAAATAAGCAAGACGAAGAAAAAAATGAAGAAACGAAAGTACACGTGCTTAAAAATCGCTGCACGATCATGGGTTAAAGATCGTAAATCTTCGTCGTGCCTTTTTTTAGGTACTGAAAAAGACTCTTCGAAACTTAGCTGTTTATGAACTATTTAAGCCATTGTTAAGTAAGAGTCGGTTGCCAAATCAGCTACTTAATATCTTCACGCCATATATTATGAAAACTTGCTATACCTAAAAAAAACAGTCTTCTGTAAACTTCGCACAATAGTGCGATACCCTTCAAGGCAGATACCTCTTACAATTGCGTTTGAAAGAGTATTAATAATAATCGGACGTTCTCCCGAAGCATCGGCTCATCGCTGTTCCGTCGCAAAAACATAAATTGCGTGCTCGTAGGAGAACAAGAGTATTTGTTATTACATCTTTATTTCGCAAACAGCGACAATATATACGCGCAGCGTGTGGCGCAGCGTCTCCCCGCCTATATTGCAGCTATAAAAGGGAAGAGAGCAATGGGTCGCTAACCAGGATTAATCAAGCCGCAGACTGCCGCCCGGCGCGCGATTCGCCCTTTAGCCGTCACCTCGTTAATAGGCACGTCGCGGCACAAAGGCCGCGCGCGAATTCGCGACGGCAATTTTCGAATTTGCCGAACGAAAACGGCGCCGCTCGCCATTGTGATGGTAATGGCCGGCGTGACGAGCGAGAGTAGCGAGACTCGGTTCTGGTCGTCGGGCGTGCGCATCCTTTAAAATTTAAATCGACCCGTCGAACGACCCGCCGATCGGGGGGGAAAAAAAAAGATGAGAAGAACCGACAGGCCCGGGCGTTCGACCTAATTCGACCGGCCCGCTGATAACGGTGACGTCACGCAGCGTGTTCTACTCGTTACTAGTCACGGACCGTAATACGTGACGAGCGCGGTGACGAGCGTGACGATAATAGTGCTACCATATCGCGTACTACGTGTGCTACGCGTTAATGTTAAAACCCCGCGCCGCGCTCTCGTGACACGCTTTCGGCCGGCTCGCGCGCCTATTGACATCTCTTAACGCCACGAAGCCTCGAGCTGTTGATAGCAGCCGCAGCCGCGGGGATCTTATCTCGCGTTCGTAAATTTGTACGGGTGTAATACGAGGTCACGCCGATTTGTCTTGCTTATCCGCGTGTAACTCGACAATCACTTTGCAATGTCAGAAATAACTTCAACCATATTAGAGTTGCTCTTAATCCGAGAACGGGTGCACGATTTTTTTTTTGCATAGTCACCTGGGGGTGATTTTTACACTCCAATTAAAAGTCATTATTATTGATTGCATACTGCATATTTTTTATTATTCTATAATTTATTAGTATTTGAGGACAATGTGTATATAGATTTATTCAGCATTTTCTGGAGAGAAAGGGAAAAAAGTAAGAAGCTAAAAAAATATTTAAAAAATGAAAAAAGCGAACATTAAAATTGTTTCGATACTGGGATGTAAATATCGCCTCAGTGCCCGTTCCCGGGTTAATTTTATTTCAAGTATTTCTCCGCACGTTTATTATTTCGTACGTTTCCGCGTGTGAAACGCTAGAGTGAAAAACAGCGGGTTTCCTCTGACTCTCTGACGGTTTACGCGAAGAGGAGAGAGAAGGCCAACGCGGCCAACGTGAAAAGACGAAAATTAATGGGCGCGAATTAAATTATCTCGAGAGGAAACTACGGAATATTTCCGTGCAGTCGGCTGCGATATTTTTGTCTCCCGGATTAGGCACTACGTGCGTGCGTGCGTGCATGCGCGCGAGCGTGCCGGGCCGGGTCGCGTGTTCATTGCGGAGAATCGCGAGACGTGAGAAAACGAAAGTACGGTGGCCGGGGTCGCTCTCTTGCGGATCGATAGCAGCCGCGAGAGCGGCTCTTTCGTCGTCAACGTCGCCGCCTTCGCCGTCGCCGTCGCCGTTGCCCTTCTTCCGGTGCTGCGCGAGCTTGCGCGGTGATGTCATATATTCGGCCGAGTTTACGCGTGTTTGTAAACAGGCCGAGCGAGAGAGATGCGCGGTGCGGGAAGAGACGGAGGGGGGAGGGGGTCGCGAGAGGGTGAACGACGGGGAGGAACCTTTCTTCAGGCCTGGATTCAGATGGGCCCTTTATTTACCGAGGCGATTTGTACACCTGCCGAAAGGATATTAATGATAATAGAAGACATAGATGTTGTCAGAATCGATAGATAACAACGAAGCTAATGGCACTCTTTGGGTTAGATTGTATTGTTAAGTTTGTTTAAGAAAAAGTAAACGACTCTAATGACATTTGGTCTACGGAGACTATACCGCTCGGTATGCTGCTTGTCGGTATCTCTAAAGTGAATTTTCATATGGTGTACAAATACTTATGTACCGATATTATTCGTTAAATATTTGTATGAGGATTAATTCTTTATAAAACCGCTAATGATGAAACTAAAAAAGCATTTTTGTTGACTTTTGTAATATATAATCGCGTGTTACATTCTCGATCATGATGGAAGAAAACGAGCGAGAAACGTTTGCGATTGAACGGCCAGGTCCCACGTGTCTCCAGCATTGCAAGTTGGATCTGCGCAGACGTCTCGCGTGCGTTCCTTCCTCGTGTAACTCGGCTTTGTCGAGCCTCGATTGCGTCGCTCTCTCGCTTTCTCGTACGCGGTCGTGACGTCACGCGCTGCAAGTTGAGCCACAAAAGAGAGAGAGCGAAAGACCACGTTAATACTGGTTGCGAGAGAAGAGCGGTAGTCAGACCACGAGAGGGGAACAGGGGAAGGGCAACGCGCGCTATACCGGGTGTCCAGAGTATCGCATAAATCGACGAATTTCAATTTTCCTTCGATGAAGGATTTGATGAAAAATTGCATAAACAATTATTGGCAATGAAAATTTGAGACTAACATTTAAGAAATTTGAGAAAATTTTAAAAATTAACAAGAGGTTTAAAAATTAAAGGCTCGTGGTTAAGATCAAGCTCGCATAAATTAATGAGAGAGTCTCATTTCTTACTCAACTTGTATTCAAGATATTTATCAGGAGAACGAAACGACAGTCTTGCGTCGAATTTGAGCATCCGGCGACTCTGGGACACCCCATACGCGGAACGGGGCGTCGAGCACGCATGGTTGTTATTTACGCACGCGATTACACTGTCCGCGTGTGTGTGGGGCCGTTGCCGCCGGCGAATTTTGGAAATATTAGGCAATCTACGTCCGACAGCGCCTCCGGATTCTACGAACGAAACAATGCATCTGCGTGGCTCACGATACGCGTCCAGCGCGGTTAAGTTATGGCCCAACGAGTCTCTTAATTTGACATTAAGCATGGTCGTCACTTTTAATAGATAACAACTGAGAACAAGCGGCCGAATTTAAATAATGCGCAAGTACATACAAAATAAAATTTATTCCTAAACATATATTTCTTCTACGTTATTATATCTATTAATTTTTAATAATGTAAAGATATATATTATTATTATATGCAACTATTAATTTTCACGAACGCCCTAAATGTTGTTATACATTTTCATATCTGAGATAATTGTCATTTGCGAAAAAAATTACTTCCTCATTCGCTGCGTAATATGTAAGATGACTCAGAAACATTTCTGAGTCACGTTTCCACGTTGCATCGCATGTATCCCGTATCTATCGCAATGATCGTCCATAAACCGTTACTGCTTAACAATTCGTTCGCTATTAGGCCGTTCGTGCACGGCTTTTACGAACTCGTGAAGCATTTCGCAAATAAGATCGTGACTATTCGCCGACGTTTTTTGCAACTAGTCTTCCATGGTGTATACAGACTTTGTTTTTGTTTCCTATAATCTTTTTTCCTTTTCTTTTCCGTTGTACGGCCTTTATCTGCGCTGAGAGAACCGTCGACCCTCCTTTGAACGGTTTTGTCGCATATATATTGATCGTATGCCATGTCACATGCCTATATCAAATGCCTCTCTTCTCCGCGCTCGTCTGCGTCTCATCATTGATGCACTCTCCACGATTCACCAATGTACCGTCTCTCGATTTCTCCGAGACGACCAAACTCAGGCCAGCCTTCAAGTTCCCTATCCGTCTTTGCCGGCTGTGTTTTACGATGTCGAGTATGAGATATCAAGTGCATCTCTTCTTCGTGACATACGTCAAGAGAAATGTATGTCTTTTTCGCGAATCAAAATTTGGACAAAAAACAGAATTTTAAGAATTTTAATCTGACATATTAAAATGCTTAAAGAACTTTATCGAATTGTCCTTTGGAAAGAATCTATTACTATATCGTTACGGAATGTAACATTTTATTACTGATATTATAGTAAAATTATACGCAAAAAATGTTTATTTCGAGTACAAAAAGAAGTTTTTTTATCGCGACGATAATTATCGTTGACTTTTTGTTACGTTTTGCTTCATCTCAAACTAGCGATATGGACGATTCATAATAGATTTGCAGAAATTCGTTGTTCGCGATGGATCCTTTCGTATTGTTTGCGATTCGAGGTTCGTCGTTTGTACATATATGTAGCTCTGTATGCGAACAAGGCAAATTGATACTTTGTTGATTCGCGCCCTTCGATTTTGTCGAAAGACCGCTCCACTGGCGAGTCAGCACGAATGTTAAACAACGAACGCGAACTCGACGAATCTGCCTGTCAATGCTATTCGCGAATCTAGTACGAATCGCGAGCTACAAAAGTCTGATGTCAGCTAGCCCGCGCTCGAGCTTACCGCAAAATCCATCGCGATCAATTTACGTCGTTAATATAAGGGAGAAACTGGGGACAATCTATAAGACAAAGTCGTACGGCGGCGGCGACACGTGCTTCGGACTGGACGAACTCGTGCTGGACTCATTCGGGTTGCTGGTCGCCCGCTTCTTTCTTGCCTGGTCTCGCTCCGAGTGCCGTCGCTCCAGCTCCACCTCCCACTCCTGCCGAACCTGCCGCTCCTCCCGCATCTCTCGATTTAGGATTTGGGTAATTTCTACGTCCTGCACGATCGTGAATATCTTGGTCTTGGTGATGTTCAGGTAATAGGGACTCAGTGACTTCAGAGTTGGCGCGATGCTGGCCAGGAAAGCGTCCACGGAGTGAGACTGGGACGACGCGGCCTGGAGCTTGAGATCGTTGCTCTTTGCGGGATAATTCGAGCACGTTAATTCAATCCTGGGGATAACCAATCCTGAGTCATCCTCGACTTCTTGTCTGGGCTCTTCGTTCCTCGCCGTCGGCGTCGGTTCCTCGCCGTGCGACCTGATGTTCGTCTCGTCCTCAGTCACTTCGGGATTGGCGGCCGGCTTCGTTTGCAAATCGCGAATGTCATCGCGCTTCATCGGCGGCGTCTTTTCCGCCCGCGGCACCTCATCGCTTTCCCTAATAGAATCCGAGTGATTGGGGTCTCTCTCCCTTATGAATGGCAGCAGGAAGGTTAACTGGTTCTCGTATTTGTATCTCATGTTCCTGGGCTGTCCGGTCAGTCCGCTTCTCGTGACTCGCTTCTTCAGGGATTTCCGGTAGTTGTCCCTGATGTTGTTCCATCGCGTCTTGCACGTTATCGCTGAATCGAGTAACAATGTATTCTCGGATTATTATGTGTAACACACTGTTGCTATCTCGAGGATCTTTCAATTTTGCCTTTCACAGCAATTTCGCTCTTAAATTTCTTAATTAAATGCTCGTTTACGCTTCGCCTCTCTACTCAATTTACATCGGAATGAATCACAGTCTCGACTAATTGCACATAGATGAATAATAGAAAGTTAGCTACTATTAACATCCGGAATTAAGTGAACGCATAACTTGTTACTAAATCCGAAACTAACTTCCATGCGCTTCCAGCGTGTAACACGGCGTCCTATATAATGCGAGAGATGGTACAAAGCGTAATCGATAATTTACCTGAATGCCCGAGGCACTGCGATATCTCTTTCCATACGCGTTGCTTGTGAACCCCATCGATGTATCTCTTTTCGGAAACGTCGTACAGCTCTGCGTGCTTTCGCACGCACTCAATAAGCATCTCGTCATCCATCGGAGATTAAACCGATAAGTTTACGCGGTACGTATTTCTTCGATCTCTTCGCTGCACGTCGATTCCAAACACGATTAAACGCAGCAGTACGAATCACATCATCCGCGCCGGTTCACGGAACGGACGTTACTGACATCGGTACCGCCACTAGTCGGAAAGCCCCTTTGTAGCGATTCGCCGCGGCCTGATACGGACTGGCACGGACGCACGGACGTGCAAAACCGGCACCACCAACTGGCACAAACTAATGACGGATGAATTTAATTATTTTGCACAAGCGATTTAACGCTTATGATGAATAATTCTAATTTATTCTTTTTCCTTTCAATCATTCATCATTTCAGGAAACATTTTTTTTATAATAGAACAAGTGCTAATATAGATATCAGAAGTTAATACAAAGTATCGAAAAATACAGGTAAAATGGAATATTTTTGCGCGTTATAATGTATAAATCATATATATAGCTTTGGCACATATAAGATATTCTTAATTATTGGCGAAATTATCTTATAAGCGTCTGAGTCATCTTTGAAGCTAACGAGCCCGCGAAACGGAACGCGAAATGTGCAGCAATAACCAATTTATCAAAATTGGTTTAAGGAATAATAAATGTCAAGGATAGCACGTTCGCCGCATATTTGTTTTCTAGCGCTCGTTCAATGTTTCCACGAATTGATTGACGGCGCGGTCAATGCTTATAGACACAGTCACCGTGCTGTCATTCGCGAGAAGACTCGAAGGTATTATAATAGTGACGCGAGCGTTCTGCGTCGTCGTGTTATTGTTTTTTGAGACGCAATTGCGATAAGCACCAAGAGAAAACGTGGCCCTTTACGAACAGTTGGCGTTCGTTTTACCATGCGCGATTAAATTAAATTCTAATTAACGATTCATAAACGAGGCGACGACTTATCGAAGAATAAGATATTTCGCGCGATCTATTTTTATTTTCAGCTAAAAATTGAAGAAGCCGGGAATTGTAAATTATTGCACATTTATGGTTGTTAATTATTTATGTAACGTACCTCTCGAATTCGACTGTACCTCACATTCCGAATTTTTCATCAATTTAAATCTAATTTGCCTGGCATTCTTTATGCAATCGAGTGCGCACACATCGGTGTATGTACACTAGTTACCGATTCGCGTTTCAAATAATAGAAAGCCATGGCGAATTCATCAATAATATGTGAATTCCACGAAATTTATTTGTTCGAAATGTATGACGCACGTGCGTGTAATACTGGATTTCGGGCAGCCTCTTGCATTTTAATTAGCCGTTAATTTAATTCGTTAGTCGCCGAGTATCACACGGTATCGAGGCAAAACTGCTAACTGCAATTTTCAAATTTTTCGATTATATTAACGAAATATCGAGAGTATAAAACGAATGGATCGAGCGGCGTCACTAGCCACTTAATCAATAGTTGCAATCGTAATTAAATAATTTCTTATGTGTGTTGTCAAATTCTCTCGGTGTCCGAAAAATTTCTATCAAAAATTCCTGCCGTTCGAAATTATGCTCATCCTTATCATGCTCATTCGCGAAATATCATGTCGAGCGGATCTTACAATAAGTAGTTCCTTGTGCGATTATATTGTACTTTTCTCGCATTGCCTTTCGTTAGAATATGATAAAACGCGGACACCGTCTGCGATTCATGTCAGGAGCGCCGTAATTCGTAATTAATCGAGTTTTGTACGAGTACAGCAAAGAATCTTAAAAGGCGGAAACACATCGGGTAACGGCAGAACAAACATGAATAATTTAATTCTTATTATTTCATTTGTTGTCCGCAAAATTAATCATTTGCAATTATTTAAAGCCTGCAACAATTATTGTTTGAAACAATATTCTTAACGCACCAATTTTATTGTAATTTCTGTTAGCCTCTTCGCTAATTATTACAACAATTTCCAAACCAAAACGCCAATTGTTTGAAAATTGTAAATATTATAATTTTATAAACGTATACATGATGTCGCGCGAGGTTTCAAACCAATCTTATACATATACCTATTCCACTCGATAACAGCGCCAGGTAGAATAATATACGCGCCTTAAACGGAAGGGAGGGCTGGCCTAATCTAATCGCATTCGTCGACGAGTGCACGTCGGCTTCGTGGCACCGCGCGACTCTCAAAAAACGGCGAAAGCGGCCGCTCGCTAAAGGTGGACGTTGCACCTTGCTTGTTTTCTGTTATTTTCGCCGTTTGACTTTCGGGTCGAGTCGATTGGGCCGGCCAAGCTCGCGCCTCCGAGACCGACGTCCTAAAGTCCTAAAGTGCATATTGCACCGGTCCGCCTTAATGGCAGGATGGCGTGACGGGCTTGCGGGAACGCGGGGTGGCGAACGGAACGAAACGAAACCCGGCGGGAACGCGATGTCGCGTGTCCCGCGCCGTGCGTTTCGCGGTCGCGTGTGTCGCGGACATTACACGCGATCCTTAGACCCCGTCCGAACTAAATGTCTCGCCGCACGAACGAGCCTCTCGCGAGCTCGCCTCTCACTTGCACTTTTAATTTCTTCACTCGTTGCGCACTCGACACCGCGAGTCATCCGTCTTTGCTTGTCGTATAAGGAGCTTACAATGCAAAATTGTAACGGAAGTCGCAATTCCGATGTCGATTCTTTAATATGTGAATCAGTAACGTAATGTCAAAACGTTTGCGAATTTATTTAGCACGTCTCGCTTCGCAAAATTCTTATTTTTACTGCTCTCTGATATTTAATTCCGCATTATTGACCTCCAGGTTTTTCTATGTATTTTTATTTTTATTTCACTATTTTAATGTGACAGCTACAGGAAGAGCTGAATAAAAAAGCGTTTCGACCATTTTAATATATCAAAGCTTATAAATAATTTCTGAATGAAAATTCAAGGTTTAAATTTTCAACGTGCACACACGTGGGAATAGAAATGTTGCTAGCTTATCGTTTCTGCGCCATCGGACCCAGAAGAATCGATTCCTAGTGACTCGAAATGGGCAGTCATTAAAGTAATAGCGATAGTTTCGGTACACCTTGAGATAGATATTATCTCGCGATATCTCGGAGATTTTAACTGTGTACAATTTGCTTTTTAATTTTACGACGTGCAATCTTATCTGCCCAAGAAAGCTGTAGGATATTATTAGACCTCCTTATGCCTCATCTCTTTCCCTCCCATTCCGGTGAGCTAGGCATCGTATAATATATGTCCCAAAGTTAAAAGGCAAAACTTCTTCTTAGGCAAAAAGGGTCGTAAGTTCCCAGCCCGGCGCGCTACCTTGCGCAGTCTCGCGTATCTCCCTTCGGCTGAGAACTTTGATAGCATACGTCGACATGTTCTCCTGTTGCGTGGGAAAGTGCTACATAATGACACGGTCATTCTTTGCACGTCGGGTGAAGCCAATAGCGGATGCGCTGTCGGAAAGTCTATCAAGACAAGCGTGTTCGCCGCCAAGATTTTCTCTCGTTTTACTCCGACGTTTGAATTCCCCCTCTGGTATTAACTGAAGCGGTGGTAATATATACGCGTCCCAGTGTCTTCGTGTAAAATTATACAGAAATATATTATCCACGCCACGTCAGCGCGATTGGAAATAATTCGATTATTAAAACCGAATTGTTAGTTTCTTATTTCATTAATTCAATCTTTTCGTCGACATAGCTATGTCCGGTTATGACTTTAAATTCTTCAGAAATTACGCGCGTCAACGATTTCGGCTTTTGTTAACACATTCGAAATGGAAAACCGTCGTAATGTAGTAGGTGAGAGTTTAGTCATCGCTCGCGTCGAAATTCTCGAGTACCTATTTTCTGGACTCGGAAAGATGCGGAATGCCGGATTCTTTGTTCCCAGTGCCGTTAAGCGGCTCGCTGCTGAAACACCTGACGTCGCCAGGCGGTCGTCTGGTCAGGCTGGCAGGCAAGCAGCCAGCCGAGCAGGCAGCCCGCGTCGTATACGTAAGTACATACCTGTGGCAGGTGAATCGAGTCAGGTGCTCCAACAGATGGGCGCCTTTACTCGAGAAAGCGTTATAAAAGCGGTCTATCATAAATGTGGGTTACTAGCTATGACTAACGCCCGACGATAGAACGAGCCTGCTCTTTTGTGCGCGTCTGCAATTCACCAATTACTTTCGCGCGTTTTCGCTCAATATAACGCGTCGCCTAAAAAAAAAGGCTCGAGATTTTTTTAATCTTTATAGATATCTCGACGTATTTACTTCCAGAACTTGTGAGGCAGGCACGTTCGCGAACTACGCAAAAGAAAATTCGCGACAGGCTGCGGGGACTTAGAGCCGCGCGCAATCGCGAAACGTTTTTATCCTCTTCCTCGGACAATTTTTCGCATATTTCAGCAATACGTAGATCGGTTTAACGTCAGCTTTAATATATTTCGACCACGAAAAGAAGGCCGCGTCGAAGGACGAAGATTTAAATCCTTGGTTTTGTCAATCTTGGTTTGCCGAGAAAGAGCAGGATGATTCTTGCCGCGCCGCGCCGCGACGAAAGCCCGCTCGAACGTCCTTCAACAGCGTTTCCGCGCGTCTCCGAGAGGAAGGAGCGTAACGAGCGGGGTCTTCTTTCCTTTTCTTCATTCTTTTTCGTTTCACGGACACGTGACGCGAAGCATGCAGCGTATGCATGCGAGCAAGCCCGCGTATGCGTGCACGTAAGAGCGTAGCCGTTTGTGCAGTCACGTGTAAGAATGGGACAGCGAAAACGTGACGTGATTATGCATTCGCGCTACGTCGTCATTTCTAGCTTGGTGCACGAGTCAGCGACGAGGTAGCGGGTTTCCAGCGTGCGTTATGGTAATTTTATTAAACGTTCCTATTTAAAGAACACGGCATAATCGCGGAATGAACCGCGAGAGCGTCAACGGACGGCGCGTTATTATCATCCATTGACTATCCTCGAACAATATTTGATTATTGTCCGCGAATAACGTATGTATGTGGATCTGTGTTTGGAAAATCGACGAATCCGATCATTTATTCACGGTTTACGGATATAGCAAATGTTAATTTGACCGACGCTGTTGGCGCGCTTCAAATAATGGATTAGACATAGCTCGCAAATGGGTTTATCTCATTTCCAACAATCTGATTTAACTTGATGTAGATTTGAAAGAAAAAATATCTATAACATAATGAAAACGAAATTAATTTCTTTTGATACAATTTGCGTATACAGGATCTACAAGTTAAACAATTATTTCAAATACATATATTTACGCGAATAGTACATTTTAACTTGTAAATAATAAATTTGTTAACACCATTCAGAACTCTTGCCACATGTGCGAGCGTATTTAAGGGGAAATATATAATGAGAAATAAAGTTTAGTTTATCACGGTCACGGACAATAACTTTTCGTCACTTTCGAGAACTACCTAGGTTGATAGTCAGTGCGCGAGCATAAATCGCAACGAATTGGTGCCTCCGAGAACGAATGTCTCCGTGCACGAGCGGAACGCTCGTATACTGATGCTACGAACAGCTGCCGGCACTCTTCGTCCACGTCTGATTAGACGAAAGTAAAGTATGTTTCCAAGTAAGATGTTATCGTTTCAAATCATAGCCGCTGCTCATTTCGGCCGGGCCAGCCGTCCCTCTTGCGTCGCGGACCGATCCAGCTGTTCCGAAAAATCATCGGGCCACCTTTCGACGTCCGCATATACACGTGCGAGAGGCACGCTGATCAATATCCAAAAACCCGGACGTATCTATTGACTCTGCTTATTTTCTATTAAAGATTATTATTTTGGAGAGAATTAATTATTTCTCCTTTCAGCACTTTTATAAGAAAGATCAATTGCAGACAGGAGGAAAAAAAAAGGATAATTTTATTGTTGTGTCGAGAAAACAAACGTCTCTAAGTAGCATAAAGTCGTGCATTTCATGACGTACACTTTGCATAATCTAACACGTACTCCGTCATTACGTGCGAAATTCAATTATGTTACTTGAATGCAAGGTTACTTTATTTATGGAGGGTTTCTTAACGCAAGATACACAACATTGTGAGATGTAAAAAGTGAGATCACGAGGTGAGGCGGATTCTTGCATTAAACAACGTGTTTATGTCTAATGAGACTTATATGTAATGCACGCTCATAGTAGTAATTTACCATTCTACTTCACTTAAAACGCAAACGAGATCGAGATAAAAGTACCTTGCACCAGTTCGTCGCGATTTCAATGTGTTAGTTTGTTGCGATTTTATTGCATAAATGATTCATCCTCTATACCGCAACTATATGTTAACAGTCTATAAAAGCTGCGGCATATCGCTGCAGTTAAATTTCGTCTGGCTGTATATAAAGTGCGGAAAATAAAATCACTTTTCCGACAATAACATTTGATATAGCAGCAAAGACATAACAAAAATAAGTCAATTTCCAAATAAAATAGCATCCCGATATAAAATAATCTACAATAAAACTAGATATTTCTAACTAGAGAAGTAACGTACGGCGGCATTTTTCATCCGACGACCTCGTCAGACAATATTTCGCTCGCTTTGCGAGCTGCTACAATGACATCAATTTAATTCCAACGACATGGCAGTTCTACCGTGTTCGATTCCGCGCGTTCCTGCGAACGGACTCTCGTTTTAATACGCGAAGGGAGCTCATTGTGCCCGAGCAAGTCTCTCCCTCTTTCTTTCTCTCTCTGCACCGATTCTCGCCGTTCGTTCTCAGCGGCGACGACGAAAAGTAAGGATTCAAGGTCAGCGTGTTCTTCTGCACCGCTGCACTCGCGAACTATGCCTGCACCTCGCATTATACGCGCCTTTCCGTGGGCACACGTCTCGAGGGCCCTGTCTCTTATTACGCATATTATTGTAGTGCCCTCTTTCAGAGAGCATTGTTGACTGAGAATCTCAATGTTTTAACTATTTCCTGTCCCATATACACGCGCACGCTCGTACGAAAGCTTCTCAGATCAAGTGATTCTTGAAATAGTTACTAAGGAAGTTTCCAAGGCTGTGCATCTGTTTGAATATTTAAGAACGATTTGTGAGAACGATACGAGGCCGATCCTTGTAAGTCCAAGATAAATTCGCACATGAGAATACTCATATTATGATGTCAGAAAAGTGAGAGAATCGCGAGAAAACTTACGTTCACGCAAACGTCCTCTCCATGAAACGAATCGTTCTTGATTTAAAATCAAATTTTAGAGGCAAGTCAGCAAGTTGTGCGTTGTGCGGACGAATAGCGCGAAAGACGATTTTCAATTACGTGCATGGCAGCGAAATTATGAATTGTGAAGATACTCGAGCAGTTGTAAGGGGTAAAGTTATTTGCCAATTCGGCGATATAGTATCGCGCTAGTAATACTACGGAGTGCAGTGCGGTGACACATCGCGTCGACGTTTTATCGCTGAGAAACGTGATATGGGCGACGACGAATTATTCGTGCGCGAAATCGCAAGAGCTTCTATGCCACGCAAATAAATATTTATATCATTGCGGTACATTCGTTTGTGAGATCGTATCGTTTTTCCTACCCTTACTTTCCACGGAGATGCGCAATTAACAAATGCTTTTCCTGCGTAGATTTTGTATAGTCTACATAAAAAAATATCCAGACTCTGTCTCGAGTGAATTTATATTTATCTTATATTTATATTTATTCTCACGCACACAAAATTTACAATAATTTACAATTAAAGAATGGACAAAAAGTTTCTATGAATATTCAAAACCTTGTCGATTTCTATAAGATTTGGAGAGAAATTCATGTATCAGTTAATTAAATGATAATACCTCGATATACTTGACAAACTATCTTGATAAGCTATATGAATTAAAAAATAAAACTATTTTCGAGATATCAGCATCACGAGATTATGTTCTAATTCACTTATTTCACCATTAAGGTTTAAAATTAAAAACGCTATTATTAGAGTTCTATTATTAATTCTGGCTAGCAAAATATTACGTCGTAGGAAAAAAATTTACTTCGCCACGCTTAAAACTTTTTATATAGGTAGATACAATATATCTTCCTGCGAAACGCGTTTTTTTGTCGAGTTTAAACCTCAATTCAGTGTATATCCGCGCTGAATAATTTTAGGAGGCGAGAGAAATGCAGAGAACATTCGTGTGCAACCATCAGGTAGAGCGTTTTTGTCCCGCTACGTCGGACAAATTTCGCACACATTCGCTTGCACACTCGCGACTGTACGACGCGGCGGACGGTGCGGCGCGGCGGCGGCTCGCGTGAGAGAGCGAGAAGCTCCGTACACGCGAAACTTTTCTATCGATCGGCAGCCGTCCGGTCCGGCTCGGCTCGGCTTGGCTTGGGCTCTGCGAGGGACGCAAGGGGGAGTTTCACGTTGTCCTCGCGTGTCGATACCGATACCGCGCCCTCGCCCTCGGCGTCGCCGAGCGACGCTCCGTCGTAGCCGGTGCGCCGATAAGGCGCTTATCGCCGCGCCGAGATACGCGGCGCCCCTCGGCTCTCGCGTAAGAATCGGGCCCCGCGAATAAAGACGGCGAAACAGAGGTGTCGGGGCACCGCTGCACCGTCCGTCGACGCGGACGACGCGTGCTACCCAGTCGCGATGACATAAATCTCGCGGCGCTTTCCAGCTTCGGGCTACTAACCTCGGATCGTGAGGTTAACGAACGTCGGCGATAAGCCCTTATTCGATTTTTCGCAGTAGAAGACTTCCCACTCCGTTTCTTACGATCGTTAAAGTGATCTGAATGGTATATGTGAACGAGGCGTTCCATTGTTTCGCGATTGCAATTTTGTTCTAGTGAGTTTCAATCCTTCTTTATACGAGAATTGAATCGGTTGATTTTTTCCATTCTCAATCATTGATTTTTGTTATTAAATTATGGTTTTTTCCCCCGAAATTTACTGATGTTCGATTTGAAATCTCTTGTAATCTCTTGTAATCTTAAATTAAATATTTGGCACAATCATGCGATGAAACAGGAGATTTGTATTATATATCGAGGAGAATTTAAATATATTACTTAAAATTTAATTCATAAAATATATTTTAAGAATATCACACGATGCTTCCTTAAACATTACGGATTATAAATTTAACTTTTAAGTGCGATGCAATTTTTTATCATCTCTATGATTAATCATCGAACAAATATAAAAAATTATAAATAAATTTTACAACCAAACGAATTTATTCTCTTTAAAGCATTTATTATACAATACAGTCGCTTCGTCGACAAAACCTCACGTAGTCGGAGCGAATAATTTTCAGATGCAGCCTCACGTCCAAACGAGAGACGAATTAGATCGCATGCACATGGCTCCGATCGTTCTCCCCGCAAAACACAGCAACGTTCATTTTATTTTTAATCACCGCGCGCGCGCGCGCGCGGCTGGCGTTCCGTAATTACGGAATACTTAGCGATTCGTGGATAGTAGAAGACGGTTCTTTTTCGAGAGAGAACCATCGCGGCGGCGGCGGTGCTCGATGCCGGTCACGTAGGCCTCGTAGTTCCGAGGGTGCCCCGAGTACGCCGCGGAATACTAGAATACCATACTATAGCAGCGAGAATGCACGGTGCATACCCGCAACGCGAGTGGATAACCGCGCGAGCGACGAATACGACGACGAGGTGCAGCGACGGGCTCGGAATTTTCGGTTTCTCTATTACAATGTTCCCCACGTTGCTCGGCGTGCACGCTTTCGCCTAACAACGTAAATTAACACTGACGTATTGTATTGTCCGTCAACTGTATTATTTATTTGTACGTTAAATGTAGTGAATCCGCGCCTAACGATACAGGTAGCGGAATCCTGAAAGATCGAGCGACGAAAGTAAATCTTTTCTTAGCACGTTGATGTTGATCATATCACGATACATCTTCGTGAAATATCGCGATATCTAAAACCGCGATAAACGTGAAATATGATAAACGCCAGGGTACCGCGAGATTGCGGCTTTAAACTCTCCGCATATGCGGAGAAGAAATATCCGATGAAACGCGCGCGGCGCATCGGGAACGGTGGGTTTGCATTTTCTTCGCGAGATAGGTCGGCCTCGAAGGAACGTAAATCTCTCGCGCGACGAGCGCCGAAGACACTGTTATTCCGTATGCATATTAACGCGCGCGTGAATCTAATAAAAAGCGACACGTAACACCGAAGAAGATACGTTAAGGAAGAAAGCGGTTACATCAGGCTGCGCGTATGTAAATTCCTCGTGTATATAAGCGAGTCGAACGACTTCGAACGGTTATCCCAATAACAGCGAACGCGTTTCGTCTCGGAGAAATGGTCCTTGATCTTGCGGCTGGACCCACATAAAATTTTCGCTGCCGAATCTCGTCCGTGTCTCGGGCGATCGAGCACGAGATCGCCTTCGCTTTTGCTCGAAACCGAGCTACTTGGACGTTTTCGCTTCACTTCGACGAACCATTACCTCGCCCACGTCGCGAACACAATCGCCTAAAGTCCTCCGATCGGGTAAAACCGGTTTTGGATCGCGCGACCAGTGCTGTAACTACCTACCATGCGGCCGGATTTCACGATCGGAAAGAAGCTCGCGCGCCTTTTATACGAGATCCGCGCGCGCGAAAGAAGAGGCCGCGACGATATTCCCCGACGAATTAAACTGCTCTGGGACGTGACGCGAATCGCCGATCGGCCTTTCGCACGTCTTTTTCGCGATTGCACGCAGAATAATTCGTAAATCTTCATCGGATCGCAATCTTTTCTCCACGCGCCTCGGAACTTATTTGTACAACGTTTGCATACGCGAAGGAAATCTAAACTATATTTTGATTTAAATTTACTTTCACGTATATGACTGTAAATATTATTAGCTAAAAAAAATAGTGTTATAAATTTTAAGATGTTAAATAATATTATTGAGAATTAATCATCGCATCACGAATATTTCTATCGATATATTTTAAAAATTAATAAAAATAGAAGAAATATATGTAATTATACTTGTAACCTCGATAAGATTATTTTTTACATAATGATGAGTAATTGGATGACAATCAAGTTGAAAATTCAGTGTATTAATTCATGTGACTTTCGTTACTCAACGAGGTACTAACTCGTTTCTGCGTATCACCATCCGTTTTACATGCATTGTCCCGAAGCCAGCGGAAAGCTTTCTTGAAGTGCGCGGGCGCGCGATGGAGAATTTTTTATTCAATAGCCGCTCGCTCTCGCTCGTCGATGAGGCTCCGATATGCCACAGCGAATGCACGTCGCTGTGGATGTCATAAGATATACGCGAAGCGGAGCGCATAGGGTTAACGACATTCCAGCAGGTCGTCGGGAAAGAGAGAGCTGGCGTCGTGTAGCGCGCTGTATAACCCCTAACCGCCGTAGCACTCGGTCATGCACCCCCGATGCCCTGCACGCTATTGCAAGCAACCCTCGGCGGAAGTGCCGGTGGCGGTGGCACCGGCGCGATCGATCGCTCGCGCGTTTCTTCGTGTCTCCGACGTAAAAATTAGTATTCCGCTCTCGGCGTCGCGGCGGACAGCAGCGGGCGCTGCGCGAAAACGGGAAGGGCGAAGGGGATGGAGGGTGGAAGGCAGAACGTCGAGGAGGCGAACATTCCCAGGAATGTTCAACCCCCTCTCTCCCCCCCCTCGTCGCGATTCCGCTCGTCTAACCCCCGTCGAACCCCCTACGTCTACTTATCCGCGCCTCTCCGTTCTCTCTCGCTTTCTTTCTCTTTCTTGAGGTTTTCTTGCTTTAAGAGCGTTTTACGGAAACGGCACGGCACGCTGTTCGGGGTAACACTCCTGAATATCGAGAACCGGACCGGGTGCCCCCCCTCGGCTATATACGTGAGTCGCATTCGTGTCTGAGACCGCGAATGCGGACCGAATGCCGATTCGCTGCCGCCCCCTCTTACCCCTTTCCGCGGGCTCTTTGGCTCGCTATTCGTTTTAATTGCCGGAATCTATCTCGCCCTTCGCACTCGGGATGCCCCCAAATCGCTCCTTTATCGCGGACTCAGCCGGATCCGTTCGATACCCAGCGCTATTCTTCTCACCCTTTACGCCTTAACGAAGATACATTCTTCGCCGGGTCTATTGATTTGTTAACGGCTTCTTTATTGAGTCGTAAATATAAAGGTAAATTAATTTTTGTTCTTTTATTCAAGCCGTAATAAATTAAATTCAAAATATAATATTTTTGGAATCCAATATCGATGTGTTTCTAAATATTTTTATGTAAGACTCTGTGTGTACTTTTCGTTAAGAATCGTTAACAAAAATTAATGGCTTGTCGAGGTAAAGGCAAGAAATAAATCGAAAACGGCAAGCAGACTCCGTGAAATATTATGCAAAAATGTAGAATGTTGAACAAAAATAATTTGCCTCCTGTGAGGTTTGAACTCACGACCCCTGGTTTACGAGACCAGTGCTCTGCCACTGAGCTAAAGAGGCTGACGTTTTTCACTCTCAGTCGGCAGTTGATACACCACGGATACTCGTATGCTGTTTCGAATTTCGTCTAAATCGAGTCTACGATTAATGTATATGCATTACACATGTTAATTGTGCTCTATCGATGTTAGTAATCGCGATTAAGAGCATTTCGATTTAATTCTGTTGTACCGTAATATTCTATTCTTCTTCCTTTTCTATGTCGCGTCGTGCTTAGACGAGTTGTATCGCACATTTTTAAAGGGCGATCCGGCTGCAGCGACGATGAACTTCATGTGGACCTCCAAAAATAATTCGACCCACAAATCACGCGTGACGCAAAGCAGATGTCAGTTTGCCACTTCCCGTTTCGCGCGGGCCGTACACAATGAGCCACGCTTTCGGGTTCCTCGCGGGGTAGAAGGGGGCAAGGAGAGAGAGAGACACGTGCGACCTCCCTTTCCCTACTTTGGCCGAAGAGGACAGATGTCGGGGCCGTCTTAAAGATTTCGAAGGGGGCGACCCTTTTCGGGGACCGGCGAGGCTCTTTGAGACGCAATAAAAGAGACTCAACGGAACGCGTAAGACCATTGTACTATTTAAGCAGATGTTATTCAATGAATGCGCAATGTATAATATGAATCGAGGACAAAGGGCGCGATTTTTCTAGGGTGCCTGAGAATTTTTGCATCTTCACCTCGTACGTTACCGCCACTGATGATAAAGAAGATATCTTAACAATCCTTCTCTTTTACGGACATGCGTTCGAAGCTGTTTTCTGTTGGCATCGATAAATACTTTATTTATATTTCTCTCGGCATGCGGGTAATTAACAAAATATATTTTCGAATCGTAGGCGTGTGTCGATTTAATGTAACAAGTTATTGTATTATTTATCGAAGATTTGCATTACCGAGGTATACCGTAATTAATAATTTCTAGTGTTTTATAATCAAGAGTATAAAATATCCAAGAGGGAAAATTGAATTTGGAAAATTATAAATTTAATTTCATAAAGCTTATAAAATATTTTCAGATTTTTAGTATTCATGTTTTAAATGTGTTTTTATAAATGCTAAAAAATTCAAGGAAAATTTGATGAAAAACAATTTTTCTGGTTTCAATTTCCACAGAAATATTTTAATTTAATAATTTTTATTATTATTGCTTCCTCAGAGAGGAAGCTTTGTTTTTGAAACTTGTGTTCAGAAATATTTTTCAAATTCAAGGAAAAAGAATTATTTTTATTTCTCTTCGACATAAATCAGATTATATGAAACGACAATAAATAATCTGCAATAAATATTATCATAAAATAGCACTTTTTCTATTTCGACAGATAAAATCTTTCAGATATAGATTGAGTTATCGTTTCATATTGATCAATTTCATTTCATCATATGACCATATATATGTATATAAAATCATCATATACTGACTATATACATAATGTATAAAATATACATGGTGATAATATATTAATATAAATATTAAGCGTGCTTTGTCGGCAATAGATCCTTCGCGAATCTGTCGGACGCGACGTGCGCGGCGCAATATTCTCATTGCTTGAAAATTCAGGGAATCCAATTAAAAGACCGGATGCCCCTTTAACCGCAACGAAACGTGTATTGTCTCGTCTGCACTCGTACGACACGCGGAACGTAGCAACGCGTATACATATACGTATCTATGTCTGAAAATGCGCGTGCCTGAAAGTTCACCGTTTTGACTCATTATTTTATTTACGTTTTATTGCAATCGCTCGCCATGACATCATGTACACAGGTGTAGTTAAACCTTTGGAGAGATTTGTGATAGCACGATATATTAATCCAAAGATAAAAAACAATTGAGAAATACTTATCGCGTTACGCAGATAAAGAAAGATGCGAAGAGAGAGAGTTTTTACAACTCATTATCAGTTCTTAAGCGTATTCGAAAAATCTTTTATTTAAACCATTTAAAGATCCCCTTCTTCAACAAGTAATGTTCTAACGCGTGGAAAATGTAGAAACTCAATAAAATGAATGTTAAAATAATAAAGGACTGAAGAGGCACCGGACGCATCGATTGGCTCATAAAGAATCACGTGTCGAGCGTCATTCGCCCGAATACGCGATTCCTTTTGTCCCTACGGCCCGACTACAAAGAACATTTATTTCGCAAAGCGCGGGACGCGACGTCGCGTATCTTTCGAGGAGTTTCCCGTTGGACGAAGCGGAGTAACGCGCGCGAAGCAACGGCCCAATGCGCTGGTCGCGGCTGCCGGCCGCCGCCACCGCCGCCACCGACGCGGCGAGCGGCGACGGGGCGGCGGCGGCGAGCGGCGAGACGAAGCCAACCTCCGCTCCGTACCCTTGAACCTAACAGACGCTCGCGACGTTGCCGCCTCGTGCAAGTACTTATGCCGCGGGCCGTGGCGCGAAGTGAGGCGTGAGGCGCGAAGGCGCGGAGGAACACGATGTTCGCTCCGGTCGGTCGGTCGGTCGCCGGCTACGTTCGGTTGCGCTCGGCTATGCCCGGTGCGTGCTTTCTTCGCAAGAATTCCGAGTGGCCGTGCCACTCGCTCCCACCCCCTTTACCCCCTCCCCCTTCTCCTCCGCCGTCTCTTCTTTCGTCGTTGTCGTCGTCGGCGGTCGGCTGGCGCAACGCCGAACGAGCTGACGTCACGCGCGTCAGCGTTACGCGTAGCGTTACGTAAAAAACGTGCGGCTGGCTGACTGGCTGGCTGGCGAACTCAACTCGGTGAAGCGTGTCGCCGCGTTGCGTTGCGTAGCGTATGCGTACTTAGCGTCGCGGCGACGCGCACGCGTTCGCATGAGCGGCCACGTCGGAGCTCGAAGCCGGCAGCAAGCGCGCGCTCCTGCTTCGTCTTTGCCGGCGATTATGTCAGCCTTTTAATAACCGGAGAGCGCGCGAGACGCCGCTCGGTTATATATATTCACCCTGTCGCTCCGACGTTTCTGCTCCAATCTTGAAATTCCGTTCTTCGAGATAAAAAGAGTCTCTCGTATCGTCCCGATATACCCGCGCATCTCGTAATTCATTCCGCGTAAAAGCATTAAATGTACCGTCAGATCTCCAAGGTTGACTCGCTCCGGCACGTAGATCACGTACGATGTTATCGCGACGATCGGATGGCCGCGATTAGCGGTAAACGCGAGACGCGGATGCGCGCTTCACGCGGCGTTAAGCTCCAATCCTTTCTTCAACCGTCTTTGTTTAGCGTCGCGTTCAGCGCTCCGCGTATACACATACGTATATGCGGCCCCGCTTCTTTCGTGCCGTCCGCCTCTCCTTAACTGCGCAGCGCGAAAAAAAAGCCGCGTGCAACGTAAACACGCGACTGAGAATCGGATAGCCATATTTAGAGCGCTAAATGCGCCATGCGAACGGCCATCTCCACGACGCGGCCGAGGAGGCGCGATATTTTTCCTTTTTCTCGCTTCCTTTTTCTCTCTCTCTCTTTTTTTTCCTCTTTACGCGACGTTGCGCGCGCGACTCCGTGACGTCAGCCGCCGCGCTGGTCGTTCGGTCGGTCGGTTTTGTCGGCGGACGTGAATTCTCTTCGGCGTCGGAGAGAAAGCATAGACAAACATAACCTACATAAAACGGTCCCTCGAGCGCGGCAGGGTCAATGTACGACGGAACCGGAAATTCGTCGTCTGCCACGAGTGTTCCCATTTCTCCCTCTCTTTCCTCTCTTTTTTTTTCACTGTTTTTCTTCCGTTTTCGTTCGACCACGCACGCGGACCAGCGTTATCCGTCTTACGTCCATCAATGTAGATTAACTTTAATCTCGATTTAACTTACTTTTTAATCTTTTCCTAATTTTTACAGCTAGAAAATAGGCGAGAGAGATTAATTTTAACATTGGTCTAACTTACTTTTGATCTTTTTTCCAGTTTCAAAAATTAGAAAAAGATAAAAAGTAAATTAAACCAGAGATTAAAGTTAATCTACATTGATAGACATGCAGGCCTTATTGGGCCGTGAAATCGGGCTAACAGGACGCGCTCGAACGCGGAGTCGTGTCGAACGACGTTGGATATCGTCGGATTACATACGGGGGTTTTTTGCGATAACGTTCCTCAGGTGCAAGAAGAGAAAAGAGAATACTCGTTCCGAGCGATCGAGCCTACATTCCTCCCCCCCCCCGGCGAGCAATTAATGTAAAATAATTGCGTCTCGATATCCCTTTTTTTTCCTCGCAGATTCGACGTGCGGGAAGCGTGACAAAGATACGAGATCGGGAAAATCGAGTCTAGATCCGGCGTGGATGTGAGTTAAGTGTACCGGCGGCAAACTGGGGCAAATGACAAACCGGTTCCGAATATAAATAGAGTAACGATCCTTTTGCGAGTCGCTGAAAGAATCCCCCGCGCGAGCGTCTGAAATCTGCACGAAGGCTTCTCTCGAATTCGCGTCAAGGTTGCGACGAACGATTTTTTTCGTACGGGACCCGCTCTCCGGCCGTCGCCTGACCCCCCCCCCCCCCGTTTTCAACGTACTCGCAGGAATTAATGCAGTCAATATAAATTCTGACGCGCGGCTTCGAGAATCCGAAATGTATGTACGTGTCTCCCAACGTGAGACGTGTTTAGGTTCATTCCTCAGCGCGGCTATACGTGAAACGAAAGATTAAACAAGATCGGCGAGCGAGCGACGCGGACGTTTCTTCCTTTTCTCGACCTCTCGTCGTCGTCTCTCGCGACCGCGTGATTTACCCGCTCGCGGCCCGAAACCGCAGAAATCCGAGAAAAAGAAAATTGCACAAAGGGGCACCGGAGGCATCCTCCGTGCGCCGCGGCGTGCTCCTTTATCCGCCGCGCGCGCTCGCGCTCGCGTCCGTGTCTCCCGTTCGCACGCCCGTGTGCCATTTACGAGGCAAACCGGTTTACGCTTTTTACGAGCCTCGCGCGCGGCTCAGCGAAGAATGTTGATTTTTGCGATATATACCGCTTGGGAACCTAACCTACATCATTATCCGGATGAGAGCTGACTGCGCTCCAAACGCGCCGTGGCGCAAAGTTGCACGAAACTGTCTCCTTAAGCGCTGACACGGGCGAACGAGCCTCGCGGAATATTCGATGGGAAGGATCGCGCAACGGAAATCAGTCTAATTTTAAACCGCGCCTACATTGTTGCGTTATGAATATTCATCGTGCATGCGCGAATCGATAAAAACAACTATAAAAATATCGCCACTCCGGAACTGTATTTCGTAATAACACTCACGCGTTAGCCCGTGAAAACGTATGCAAATTGAAAGAAATCGATATATGGAATTCGTCGTTACGAAATTGAAATCGAGTTCTTGCTGATCACGCGGGGATTTAATTTTCAGACGTAAGGTCGGGACCTCAATTTCGGAGGAAACATCCATATCGAATTTAATTTTTTAATTCTTATCCGACCTTCGACTTCGCCGACACCCACCTCAATTAAATTAAATCATTTAAAGCACCGGCTCGATACTTTTGCGTTACCGGCGATACTTGTAGCGAATAAGAATGAGGCTTCGAAGCATCGACAAAATTTATCGCGATCATTTAGGCTAATTTAATCGCACGGAGGTTTGCGTCGGGAGCGATTTTGCATCATTAAACCGGCGGGGTTTCTGAAAAACAATCCAATTTAATTTGAGGACTTGACGAAGGTTAATTCGTTCACGTCTCGTCTGGGAACGATCCCACGAGACGCGGCCGCGTCTCGAGCGGTTTTTCGTGAAGGCGCGCGAAAGACGCTCCTCCCGGCGCGGCCTCCAGCTTTTTAACAGTGGCGTCACGAATGAGAGATGATAATGAGACGCACAGTGCTGTAGGTTAGTGAGAACAATAGCCGGTGCTTAATGAGCCGGGACGCATGCGGTTCGCGTGCTCGTGGTAGTAAAAATATATTTTCGGAGCCGCGTTTCCGTGCCTCGAATGACGAGCGCCGGGAATCGCCGAATTCGTCCTCGACCATGGAGGCAAACTCATCGCTTCTCCGCCGCGATCCACCGCGGAATTTCAATTCTGTCGCGCGTCCCGATTCGCGTCGTTTCTCGCACGTGTCGCGTTGACAGCGGATCCTCGTTGTTCGCCGATTTCGCGGACGTCAGTAATCGCCGACACCTCGTTCCTCTTCGCAATCGCGTTACGAATGATCAATCTACATTGCAGCGATACATCGAGGATCTGAAACGAATCATTTTATTCAGTTCTACGAATATGACGAATTGTCGATACTTTGCATCAATTGTCACGGAGATTATAAGTACAGTACGTGCGTATATTTCGCGATTGTGGAAAAGATTTCGCTCGCGCGAGAAACGTCGGGAGATCGGTGAACGCGATGATCGGCTTCCAGCTCCAGCAAACGGTACGCGGTGTGCATCCTACCGCAGCGGGGGCATTATCGGCGGCGAGTCACGAACGGGTCTCGGGTGCGCGCCGATCGGGAACCGGTTGGACGAAACTTTCGAAAATTCCAGAATGACGTAGTCCTGCTCTCGGCGGGTGTGCGAGCACAGCGGGCGAAGACGCACGGCCGTACTTCTTTCATTCTTTATTTACAGTTACTTACGTAACGAGACGCGCGCGAGGCCCCTCTATCTCTCTCTCTCTCTCTCTCTCTCTCTCTCTTTCTTTTTTTTCTGTCTCTCGATCCGTTCGAGGTCGATTCGGCACGATCGTCGGATTCGTGCATATGGAAAACGTGCATGTATGAAAATAGTCGCGAAAACGAAGCGCGTCGCATGCGTCGCACGTGCACCGCAAGCGGAAACGTTGCTCACTTACCTCGTTTCTTGAGCCGTTGCTCTACCTAGGACACTGACAAGAAATCACTGGCGGGTAACAACGCGCCGGTGAACCGCACCGGGCAAAGACCGGGGCTCATTATAAGTCACGACGAGAAAATAACTCGCGGCCGTGATAACTCTCTCGCGCTGTGCGAGCGAGCGGACGCAATCCGCTCCGACAGTCGGCGGAAAAAGTCGTTTACGCTACTATATCGCCAGAGAAATAAATACAGGACAAAACGGTCGATTGAATTACCAGAATTACGCCTCGACGATACTGGCAGACGGCTATCAAACGCGGATATTTGCTGGTATAAAACCCAATCGTTTCTAAAAAAAAATTTTTTTATTACTCAACCGACAGCAAATTCTGCGATCGTCATCTCCTGTTTCTCGTGATATATCACAAAGCATGATCGCTCGAATCCTTCATAAACACATGTGATCGTTTATCTCGACACATAATCCAGGATAATAATTCATTTCCGCGAAACACGCGCGTGTCTTCACGTAAAACCGTATGCAAAATTTTAATAAATATAAAGATCGCATTCCCGATAAGAAAGTTAAATGTACTCACGTGCGCCGCGTTAAATGATCAATGGCGATGGAACTCGGTAATTCATGGAGAACACCTGGATCTGGGAGATCTTTCACGACTGCTTGATCACAGCTCTCTGAAAATTGTAAGAATTTATTATTAAAACGTGACTTTCTAATAAAATCGTAGAATAAATTTTGAATGATCCTTGTTGAGAGAACTCTTGATAATAATTTTTTATCAATTCATACTTTTATTTAAACCTGTTTTACAATTTTACATTCACTCTAGAAACAAGTGATGAAAATATTTATTAATTTAAAAATACTATATATATTATAACAGTTATTTGTTTTAAACACGTTGCAATGTTACACGTATAGCATTATTAAATTTCATTTTTTTTTTACCTTGAACGAAACTCTTCTCAGTCTCGTCTTCGGTAAGGTGAGAATCGCGCTCAAGTCCGTCCGTTAGCTGCCCGGATACTCTCCAGTCATGTATTTCCTTCCGTAAAATGTAAATCGGATCATTGTTGTCCGCGCTGGCGACGCTGGCCTCGTCGAACAAGCGAACCTTGTGTCCCACGTCGTCGCGCACCATTTTATCTTCCCTCCGCGAAAGATGCCGCCGTTCGCGGAGACCTCGCGACTTCGTCGCGCAACTTTTTACGGCGTCCTCGTCCTTCGAAGACCGCGTCTTTTGCGGCGACGTTCCCGCGGACACGGGCTTTTTTCCGTCGAGCACGGACTTTGCGCGTCGCTCGGAAGAAACGTTTCTCGAGGACGCGTCGTCGACGGCAGCGATTCTTCCACGATTGCGATATTTAGCTCCCTGAGAAATTACAATGACGAAATATAGAAATAGCAATAAATCGATGTACAATTGCATTGGAGTGATAACAAACGACTAAAATAATTATTACTGTGGAAAATCATTTAATTATATTTTATTTAAGAATATTATTATCAGACTAAGATCTATAGTCCAGATTTGAAATGGTAATTTCTCTAATTGATTATATATATTACATCGTGTTGTTTTATTGAGTTTATTTATTGAGTTTTCGAGACAAAACTTTAAATGTAGAATATACTAGACTGTTAATAATATACACCAATATGTATGTGCATTATATGTTATAAGAAAAAGCGATCGATTGCGACAAGTAGAAAGTTATTAAGGGACGAAAAAGCGGACTTGCAAAGATCATTCTCCGGCGATGAAATACTGTTGTATAATACCTGCCGCCATGACGTCAAAATCAAATATAGCAACAAAATATCTCCTTACATATTTCACGCAATGCATATATTAAAATTAAAAAATCATGTTACATTATATTACGTTACACCTTTATTTCTCCATGTGTTGCAACATTTGCTGTGGTAGGTATATGCCTCTTTAACGAGAAACATATCTAAAATAGAAATTAACTTCAAATCGGCGTGAATCGCCATAACTTACAATCATGGCAGCGACTCAGTCAGCAACGGGGGTTATAAATCTACGTGGCGGCATCGCGCCGCGAATTAACGCGCTAAACAATCGCGCGATACGTCATTCCCCCCCCCCCCCGCTACCCTCGACATTCGGAAAAAGACGAAAAGCTCTAGTTTTTAATTATCGCGTGGGATTTCGAGAAAATCGCGCGACGGACGGACCGACGACGGTGACGGCTTAACGTGAGCCGCGTCTGTCTGAAGTTTGTCGCAGGCGCGCGTGACTTGGAACGCATTGCACGTAGTACATACAGCGCGTTTCAGGTTCGTCGAGCTCGCGGGAAACCCTCGGCCCTCCGCCCTCGGCTCTCGGCCGTCAGCTGTCCCGGGCTCGCGCTACCGTAACGGAGACGAGACGTTAAGGAGATGGTCGTGCGGAACGGACGAACTACGGGAACTCGGCTGAACTTGAACAGCGAAACCCCGCTCCCCGACTCGATTTTCCAGCACCGTGAACCACGGATTCGAAATAAAGATCGTCGAGAAGGATCGAGCCGATGGCGTAAAATCCGCCTCTCGATCCACCTTTTATGTCTTTGCAATTCGTGTCGAAATTCAGCAAAGTGTTCTAATCGTCACCCTTCCATGTTTATAATATATGCATATCTATATACTTATATATGATTTATACAATTATTAATTTACGTAATCTATAATTTATAACAGACCTATATTTATAGTATCTATAATCGACGCTACGTTTGCCGTGTAATATACGAAAAACGCAAGAGTCCGAATGTGAAGTGCGCGGGTACATCGAAACGTAATAAGAAATCGTATAAATAAAAACGCAACGTTTTTCTTACATTTTTCGATCGATCAAGGGGATCGTTCAAGGCGGGCTCTAAAGAAAGAAAGAGGGGAAACAGATGATCGACTACCTTGGAAAATGATCTCCGTCGAGAAAACAGCATTTCTTTCTTTAATATACAGGCAAAACTGCTCTCCTCGTACTTAATAATATGCGGCGCAACAATGACGCGTCGTCTGACGTCTTGTCGTCCCGAAAACAATATGGCGCATACGAACGATCAACGCGGGCACTTTTCGCGCTAGGGCGGCGCATCTGCCGTTCGTTCCCTGCCGCGCCGCGCGCGGGAACGTTTATCGATTTCTTGAAGAAACGGCGATCGCTTAATCCGCCCGGCCGGCCCGGTCGTTTGACTTTCACCACGCGCATTCGGTTTCCGCCCAAAAACTCTCCGCGGACTCACCATTTAAATGCAGCTGCGGCTCGGCAAGCAGCTGGGTCCGAAACTCGCGCGCGACCGAGCTTCCCGTAGTTCTTGTATATCGTTTTCGCGTATTTCTCTCTCTCTCTCTCTCTCTCGCTCGCTCTCGCTCTTTCGAATAACAGATCCAATCGATAACTCGCTCAAAATGGTGATAGAACAGCGTTTCCGGTACCTGCGTTATAAAAGATCCCGAATTCGAGAGCGATATATGTACGATGTACGAATATCGTCGAGGAAATCGCACTAATTTAGCGGACGATCGTTCTGACGAGTGACGACGGTTTAAAATTTCATTCGAACGATGCGTTGCCAACCGCAAGAATTGAAACCATCGTTGAGTGAAAACGAACGCCGATAGAGAGGCCAATGAATGCATGAGAAAAACCAAGACCGCGAAGTTGTTTTTATTTTGCCTAATAAAATGCAATAAAGATGTATGAAAATGAAGATAAAAAGCAGCTTAGGTGACAGTAGAGAGTATCTGTAAATAAATAAAGCTATTTTCAAATTTATTTTCGTTTTTGTTATATTTCGGCGTTCCTAAAACACCTTACTCGTGTAACTGTATATACATATGTCTTTACGCACGTGCTTGTTTCTAACCTCAAAATCGCCCGTCAGAATCCGATGCGATATTTACGGGAATAATTAAGCGAACGTGGTAGAAGCTGGTAGAAGCTTTGCGCAAATATTGAGCTCTGACAATGGCGATGCAAGTTCCGACCGATGTGGATGCCGATCAAATTAAATCTGTACGTATTTCCCGCACTTGAACGATATTTTTTTGCTACGCCGTGATACACGGAATGTTGCGCGAGCTATTTTTATGGGAACTGCTACGCACGTACGATATATAACTTGAACACTATTTGTCTTACAGTTTCGAGACTTTTTAACCTCGTACAATAAACTCTCCGAAATTTGCTTCGTCGACTGCATAACCGACTTCACGACGCGAGAAGTTAGGGTCAAGGAGGAGAAATGCGCCCTTAACTGCATGGAAAAGTACCTGAAAATGAATCAGAGAGTGTCACAGCGTTTCCAGGAGTTTCAAATAACTGCCAATGAAAATGTTTTGGCAGCTAAAAGGCAAGGCCAGGCAAATTAGGTTCGTCAGTAAAACTGTAGATAAACTGATCTTATAAACATGAGCCTCTATTCGAATCTTCATATCATAAGATCGCAATAAACATTTCTTGAATACCTCTCTACATGACGGTCTATTCATTCAGTGTCTAATGGATATATTTGTTCGAGATTTAAAAAATGTTTTATTTTGAAATTAAAAAACATTGATTGTACAATAAATTATGTACTGTAATGTATTGTAATATAAAGTGTTAAACATGTAAATTATGGAAGCGACGGAGTTAATGTATGTGTTGTATGAGTAAATAATAAATGACTTGTTCTATATCTTTTTAATATGAACATGAAAGTTAATTAGACTCTGATGAATCACATTAGCCTTAGGTCCTTAATACTAACATTATAATTTATCCCATTTTTATAACGTCTGCATATAAATATTAAATTTTTACATCAATTTGTAATAATATGAATAACTATACATTTATTTGTCAATTAAAAGCTACAGTAAAATACTTATTTATACAGTTTAGAATATCTTTATGTGTGATCATTATGAATATTAACATTTCTAATAGCATAATAATTTATACAAAAAACTTGCGTATACATGAACGTACATACACGTATATACAGATTAGTCAGAAAAATAATAAATACATATATGCTCATTGTATTTTATATATTTAACTAGATTTGGAATGTCCAAAATCAGGAAACTTTGGTTTTCCTTGTACTTCTATGTCCATGCTTTCGCTCTCCCATTCGAACGAAGAAAAAGTATGTACGTTTGCTTGTATGGAGCTCAGATTACTTTGCGCTTGATTTATGATTTGCGGGCTGAAGCTCGTGCTGGAAATCTGAGGCTCCTCGGTTCGCATCGTCGAATCTGAGTTGGGTGAATTCGGAGGTGTTTTACGCAGTCTCTTGTAGTCTGAGAATCTGTTCAACGATACCTGGTCTACGCATACAGCTTGAGTGGTATGCCGCGTTTTGTACAATATCGGACAGCCTTGATCGCCCTTCATGCTTAAACTGTACAAATTGGCGAGTCGACGCAGCTTCTCTCGCTCGGGTTGTCGCATAGGATGGAGCTTCAGCTCGCTCTGAGTTGGATCTTGCAGGAATCGCGAGACCTTCTCGTTGGCCGACGTTATGATGGAGTAACCGGGCTTGTTGTCGACGTGGCGCCGCCCGGCACGGATCTCTCTACCGCTCAAGCCCTCGCGAATGCGTTGTATTCTTTGTTTGTAGTTCTTCTTGGCCTCCGCAACCAAGTGTTCGCCGTGCAATATCATTTGGAAGGTCGAATCCGACGTGGCTTTGTCTTCGCTGGTACTCTCTCCGTCGTCCCGCCAACTCGACTCTCCGATCCAATCCGACTGTTCGTCGTCTCCTGCAAGAATTAAACTTTGTAATATGTTACGTGATACCTTGTATATTCGGTACTGTGCCTTTGAATCCTCTCCAGACATACCTTCTCTATCCTCATCATTCGTAATAAGACCTGCCTCTGAATCGCTGGACGAAATACTGGAACTAGATATACGAGAACAATCTACGGTATCCTCGCCTTGCATCTTTATCCCGATTTTTCGGTTTTGCATTTTTGGTCGGTTTAGACACTCTCATCTCGCAATCTATCGAACGTTCTCTACACGATCTCTTACGTTTTCCACACCTGTAACGCCAAAAAAATTACGCCATTATATACTCATTGTTTCTTACATATAGAAGAAATAAATAATTAAATTCTATTTCCTTACCATATAGCGCCGTATCTATTTTTACAATCGCGAAAGATGCGTTTCTTTCCGCCGAACGTTGAAGTCGACATAATTGCCACTGCTTGAGAAGTGGACGCATTAGAGTCGGAATCGATCGCCATTCTTTTGAACTTCCTCTTGCGTCTAGGTGTTCGCTCTTGGCACAAAATTTTCATTCACCGAATCGCTCTCGATGTTACTGACGTTAGTTTAAGTTTGGAAATGTGCGAAACGTTTAGTCTGATTAGTATCGTCGCTGTCGGACTGATACTTCGAAACATTGGCAGTTTTCGGAATGCGAATTTCGCAAATGGAAGATGAGCTGTCGTCCGAATGTTTGTTCATAGTTAGAGCCGCTGCAAAGACATACATTAATTATTCAACATACTCGGATAACGGCATCGCACTTTAATTCTCGAACAGGGATCGTTACTTTAATTCTCCAAAGATTACATGCAATTAATATTTGACTTCTGTTATGTCGTAGCAATTGGTTTCTACGAAGATAATCTTGACTGGGTGCTTCGGAGAGGTAAACTGTAATTAATCCATTGCAATTTATAGGTGCAAGTAGCTTAAGATGTTTAAGATATCCTCTGTCTACTTTTACTTTAATCCGACGTTTACATTTGAACAGATTTCTCTGACGTCGTCGCATCGAATTCGTTATTCTCCCTTACACTTACGAATATTCCCCGTGGAGCGGGCTCTCCTCCTGATGCCCCATCTGCGCCTGAGATTCGCACTATTGCTGCTCTCTTCCAGTGCCAAAGTCAAATCGTGCACAAGAGCCTCCATTTTTACTCTTAAATCCGCCGGTACAGCTTTCAGAACACGCTCCATTTGAAGGATGCGTTTTTTGCTGCAAAACCATCAGGCGAACTTTACTCGGCCGATCCCATCAATTGATAATCGCGCGTAATTAACACGATCGTATCGAAGATACGAGGAGTAGACGGTGTGTACGAATTTACATGGCGACTGTCGTTCGCTCTACCATACTCGCGATATCGGCTCTCAACGAGCGACCATTTAACAATGAAATTGTCAAAATTACAGGCTCTACGATCCCACGTTGTAACGCTCAAACGCGCGACACGCGTACATTTCTCAATTACGGCGATTAATTCGCGAGGATCGAGTATCGCGGCTCCGTATACGCGGGGTATGCTTATTATTCATGCACACACATCTGGATCGGGATTATCGTTCCTACGGCGCGGATCTGTGCCGGACGAGCGACGCGATTAATTCGCGATCCATCTCTTCGGGGATTAGGAAGGACGCGGGCGCGCGTCGGATCTCGTTGGCGTGTCTCTCGTGCGGGCAACGGGAACGCGCGGACGATGCGGCGCCGAAAAGCGGTGTCTCCATCGGGGATATATAATACACGTATCCGCGATACGTGTCAATCGTCGAGGAGGGGGTCAAAACAAATCGCGATTGCGTCGGGGGCGTCGGGGCCTTTTAACTCTCCCGTCCCGTCGCGTCGTCGGCCGTGTGTGATGAATGAACAATAGGTACGTAAGTAACATCCTGCTTCGCTCTCTCTCACCTCTTACAAGTAATGTCCATGAGTCTCTCGCCTCAAAACTGTCTCATTGTCAAACGCGGTCCGCCCTGTCGACCGACAATGAAATATGTTAAAGGAAGAGGACGCCGCGGGTGGTGATCAATTATACGAGGGCTGTCGGGTCGCCGAACTATTTTCCACTGTAACGTTATTGTGTTATGCCCGCACGTCGCAGAAAGGTAAACGAACGGTACACACGCTCGTTCGGGATCGTGCGTGCGATTGTGCGACGCCTCGGTCGCTTCATGAGAACTCGACCTCGATCGAAGCAAACTATTGAAACTATATCCGTCGTGTTAGAAAATTTGTAAATAGTAGAAGAATACCGTGAGAAAGGCTTGAATTTAAAAACAATAATGCTGAAACAAACAAAGGCAAAGAGCAAAAGTGACGAGAGAGAGAGAGAGAGAGAGAGAGAGAGAGAGAGAGGAAGGACGAGAGTCCTCGATGACTATAGAATCGCTTGTGGACCAAATTCGGATTAATTTAATCGGCAATAAATTTACCAAGTGACATTCCTGTAGTTTGTTAACATGGATAGAACTATTAATTTTTTATCGTTTAATATATTTGAAAGAAAAAGATCAGATTAGATTAGGGTAGATGACAGAAGAGAAGAGTCGACCTCGATCGGAGCAAAATTAATTAACTATCCGTCGTGATAGAAATTTTGAAATCTTATAGAATCAGTAGAAAAGAGTACCGTGATGAAAGTTGAATTTAAAAACAATGCTGAAACAAAGAGAGGCAAAAAGCAAAATGACAAGTGAGAGGAGGGACGAGAGTCTTCGCTGTCTAGATTTTTTTTAAAACCAATTTAATTAATTCGGATTAATCGGCAATTAATGCCAAGTAATATTTGTATAATAGTTTATTAACATGGATAGAATTATTAATTTTTTGTTGTTTCACTACATTTGAAAGAAAGAAGAATAAAAGTAAATTGAACCAAGATTATAAAGTCAGCTATACTTTGGTAGAAATGGATAATAATAATTGATTAACCTTGCGAGTTAAATTAATGCGGATTAATTTTAATTTCGGTTAACTTATTTTTTTATCTTTTTCCAATTCTTAAAACTAGAAAATAGATTAAAGTTAAAGCTGCATTGGTAAAAATAGACATTAATCGCCGATTAAGTTAATCGGAGTTTGTGGTCCTCTCCACTTTTTCGCAGCATCTGGTATTTTGCAAAAATTGTAGAAAAAAAATGTTACAATTTTCTGTTCGCGACAATGTATAGTTTTTTTATATTCTATTTGACTTATATAAGCGCACACAAATGTTCAAAAGTGTTGAAATATTAATTTTTTTTAGATGTCAGTCGAGAACGAATTCCATGACGATTAGATGCGTTCCGAAAGTCATGGATAAAAAGAGTCGCGAAAATGAGCGCGCATGCGCGAGCGGCGTAAAATCCGGCGGTTAGAACGCGGCATCATGAGCCATCGCTGGCACGGCCGTCACGTCAACGGCCATTTCCGGTACTCTGTTGCGCAGGACAGACGCTCCGCGAGTGTTTCCGAGGCTCAGCACACTCAGCACCGACTTTTCGCACGGAATTCACGGAAACTTCGTGTCAGCCGCGAGCGTAGTGGCGACGGCCCCGGCGGTTTTCGTCGCGCGAGCAGCGTGCACGGCGTGATGCGCGTTCGCTCACGGACGTGCCAGAGACGTAGCACGTAGCGCCGTTGTGTAAATAGCGCGTAGTGGTCAGTGGTCGTCTGCGCACGCCCGGTGCGCATCCGCGGCCAGATGAGCGCGCGATCGCGTCGCGGTAGGTAGTCGCGAGGGGTGCGAGCTGCGAGGGGAAACTGTGAAACTGTGAACTGTGGTAGGTGGTAGGCACTAGGCACGCGAGAGTGAAAGAGAGAGGGGTGGAGGAACGAGAACGAGAAGGAACGCGAGAGGAGAGGCGAGACGGCGGACGAACCTGGACGAACCGAATAGCTGTGCTCGCGATAATCGCCTATCTATTTGACGGTAATCACCGAGTGGAGGTGCGAAGCGATAACGTTACTTTCTGCCTGGCGTCGATCGGCAGCGTTGCTCGGGGGCCGCGCGATTCCGTGATGGACGGCGCGAACGTGAATGGCGGGAACGCCGCGGTACCGCGGGAGGATTCTAACCTCGAAAGTGGCAGCGGCGGCGGCGGCGGCAGCAGTAGTGCTAGTGGTGGTACGGGTACGTCGATCGTGTCGATGGTGGAGACGCAGAACTCGAGCGACAAGGCGCAAGTGATGTCAGTGATGGCGGGTGGTAACGCGGACGCGCAGGAGGTTAACGGCGAGCTGAGAGGCACGCCGAGGAAGCACGGCACGTCCGCTTCCCCGTAGGAGGCTGAGAAAGTTCAAGGCCAACTCTACGGGCACGATGGAGATCGACACGGCGGAGGCGCCTGGGACGAGGGGACGCAAGCGCAAGCTCTCGGAATACGAAGACGGCAGCTCTGAGGGCTCCGAGGAGTTCAACGGCTTTGACTCCCAAGGACTCGAACTTCAACCGGGCAGTCACGTTCTAAACAAACTCATTGGTAGGTCGTGGCACTCTTTATTGTCAACAGCAAGACTGATTACATATCCTAAAAGTATTTTGATTTCTTATGTATTTTTCTTGAAACTGTTGAATAAGTTGAGTGAAACAGATTAGGAGATTTCGGGTTCTCGGTGAATATATTGTCTAAAAATTTCTTTGTTTACTTTGATATTTTAAGGAAGATATGATTGAATAATAATTGAGATGTAATATAAGGTATTGCTACTTTTTTTTTAATAAGATAGACAGCATTTGTTTT
Source organism: Temnothorax ravouxi (assembly GCA_030770255.1). Lineage (NCBI taxonomy): Eukaryota > Metazoa > Arthropoda > Insecta > Hymenoptera > Formicidae > Temnothorax > Temnothorax ravouxi. The sequence continues at coordinate 117,286 of JASTWP010000646.1, forward strand.
ATTCATTGGGGTAGTTTAAAGGTGAGATTTCATGGGCAGTGTAATGCAGCAGCAAAAGCAGCAGTTTAGTTATTTCGGGCTTCAGCACTGGCAGTGTATCACTATGTATAGGTCAGAACTTCGAGCAGCAAAAATTTGCACCCGGAAGTGAGCCAAACTAGGTTAGTAATTTCTAGAAAATTATTAAATCGCTGCTCGCTGCTGCTGCTGCTGCATTTCACTGCTCATGAAAACCTACCTTTACTGTGATAATTATATTGTTCAATTTATTAAATAATTAAAATAATTTTAATTTCTATTAGGAGCTTAGATAATTATGAATTTAACGTTCTTTATTATAGCTGAAGCGGAAATAGCAGAAGCACAACTTACAAAACGTATAAAATATTCAACGAGGGCTTACGATGCTCGAGAAAAGATAGATGACAATCAAGACTTTGATGACATGAGAACGTACGTTTATGAAACGGATAGTTTTGAACATTTGGATATGACAAAGATTAAAAAAGAAAAGGAGTCCGATAAGTCGGAAACAGATTCTATTGATGTACCAAATAGCATAGATTCCGAAGTTGAACCAAACAAAATTGATATAACTTCCAATAGATCGGCAAATTCGTCATCGGCGGCAAGTAGTCCCTCTGCAACGTCGCAAAGATCAAAAGAGTAGCCTCGTTTCTGGTGGTGCCAGTCCAGGGGGGAAGCAGAAAGCTCCTGTTGATATGTCAAATCCTTTATACAAAGAGCCATTTAAATATGGATGGAAACGAGAATTAGTGTTTAGGAGCTAGTCATGACTCTTCCTTCAAAAAAATGGCTGATATATATTACTACACACCAAAGGGGAAAAAGGTCAGGAGTTTTAGAGAAGTTGCAGAATCTCGTAAGTATGCGGAAAAAAGTAATTAAATCATATAGATATAGATACATATACATATATATATATATAGTGTGTGTGTGTATATATATATATATATGGATGTGTGAACTTTTTTACAGTTAATTCAGAGCAGTTGTCTATGGAAAATTTCACATTCTTTAAAGAACCTATTGGGCTTAATGATCCAGAAAAGGAGGTTATTCGAGATGCTAAAAGATCACGAGTACGTTTTCAGCTTTTATATTTTTAAGTTTTACTATTACAAAACATTACCATATAAATAATGTATTAATTCAATTGTCTTTCAAGTCTTAAGCTTATAAGTTTTTTTAAAAAATGATGGTTGGATATCTCTTGGACATTGCAGGGATCTATGGGGATCTGCAAAGAAATATAATAAAAAAGCTGTATCAATAAAAAAGACAGTACAGGAACCTGTAACAAAGAAATCAGAACCTGCGACGAGAAAATCGTTAAATGAACCTAGCACATCAAGAAAGCAGCCGGTACAAGAACCTCCTACTGCTGCACCTGTACCTCCACCTGCTGAAACTTCAAAATTTGTTCCTGCGCCTGTGTCAGCACCTACAAAGACAGCTAAATCGGCAAAAGCTCCTCCAGCATATAAAAGAACAACAACAAAGAAAACTCCTCAAATAAGTATGTTCTTATATTGGAGGATTATGTTTATATGTATTGTGTTATTTTTTATTCTCTATTTTATTACACAGCCCCAATAACTTAATACATAATTTGGGGATACATTAATTTCTGGATTAGATTTTTGTACTGTTTCTCTTTGTCTTACAATTTTAAGTAAATATAATTGTTTAAAAGAATATCTTTCCTGTTATTTTTTATTACAAAATCGTCATTCTCATGAGTATTCTGAAATGTGCATAGCAGAAATGAAATCAACTGAGGAGAGCGAGATGCTTCCACCTCAGCGGAGTACAGCAAATACGAGAAGAAGTCAACAACCAGTTGAGAAGGTTATACCAGTCAAAACCAAAAGATTGTTAACGTGAGTATTTATTTAATTTCACTTTCATTATATAGGAGTTCAGTGCATTACATTCGATATTATTGATTTAAGGAAAATATCATCTGTAATGGTGCGTGTCTACCTGCGAGTAAAAACTCGAGAGTAGCTCTCGAGAGTGATTTTCGCAAATGGAGAGTACCTTTAGGTACTCTCAGGAATATGTCCATGTGCGAGAATCACTCTCGAGAGCTACTCTCGAGTTTTTACTCGCAGGTGGACACGCACCATAAAAGAGATGTAAGGAGAATATTGAAATATCCATGAAATAAAATAAAAATTTTAGACATTTAGCATATTATATAATAGATTCTTTAATTTAAAACAAGAAAGAAAATTTTAATATAATTTACATATAAAAGAAAGATCTAATAATTCTTTTTGAACTAACACATTAAGCAATTAGGAACTTATTATTATATATAATTATGCATGATGTTCAACACAAAACAATCAATTTTATTAGTATAATTTAATTAAGAACACAATCTTATTATGATTAGCATCTTGTAAATTATGCTATGTTGTTGTGTTTTATTGAGAAGATAAAAATATTTAAAATTATTATATTTTATGAACTTAGGTAATTTCTTTTTACTATATCAAAATTTTACGTTCTGCCTTGCACGATTATAAAATGTAACAATATCAATTACATTTTTTTTACATAAAGCGCAAAATTTGTGCATATCCGTAGATTTTATTGCATACACAAATATACACAATTTAAAAATTCGTGGATAATTATATGTGACATAATTTAAAAACATATGCAATACATAACATGTATGTACAAAAGTTGCTGACTTTGGATGAGAGAGTTCATTGTGTCTATAATTTTCATAACTATTTTTTCCTTTGATCCTATTTCATACATCCTTAATGGGACTCTTGTGTTTTTTTTTCCCTGAATTCCTTTCCCCATCAACGCACATCTTACAGGCCCAAAGTTCAAGAACCATGCAGCATAAGATGTTCGACAAGTATGGGATTAATACCAAGTTTACAATGTCGAGTTTGTCTCTGTTTGTATCATCCTGAATGTGTCGACGGTATGGAATCTACAGGCAATGATGAATATGTCTGCAAGGTAGGTTTTACTGTGCGGTACAGTTCAAGAAATTTCAATCATTTTAATCCTTTGACTGCTGTTGGCGTATATAGGCTTTCTTTTTTTGCGGAGATAATTTTAACAATACACAACCTTAGCAAATGACTTCGCAAAATTTTGACCTAGAAATTTAACTGACTTTATACAAACATAAAAACCCAACATAAAAAACTTAATGCGCAAAAGTACTCTGTACATAATAACTGCTATAACTTGGCCGTACATGAGTATCTTGCTTCCAACTGGTTTGCAGTCAAAAGATTAATTATATGTTAAGTTCGAATTGTGTAAGTTTAAAGTGTAAAAATTTACTAGTGAATTAAGAACTAAAAGTAAATGCATATATTTATGCATTCATTTAGATGTTCATTTTCCACTATTTGTTTCCATGTATTTGTTTCTATAGAACATTGGAAAGTTTACATAAAATGTGATTAATTAAAGAATTGTCTTTTAAATATATAAAATGTAAAATATAAAATTGATTACTATACATACATTTGAATAATTTTAATATTAAAATGATTAGACATTTTATAGTTCTTATATAAGAATAAATCTGTTGTAGAATTGTCAGCCGGATACTAAAGAATCTCACATGCCAAACAATCCATCTTTAACACCACCTCCATTGATTCCAATTAGTATGTTAGGTGCACAAAATGCAAAATCAAAACATCAAACTAATTCATCACCTCCAAAATTGCAAAGAATTCCAAAGTCCGAGGGTGCGGAAGCGCAAACAAGAAATTCTTCCAAAACTACTAAAATACCATCTTCAGTATCAAATTCGCCTTCAACTGTAGACAAAAAGGAAAGTACTTGGTTTCCTCAGACAGAAAATGAATTTCTACAAAGTCACGATGGTACTATGCCGAAACCAGCTCAAAATATCGCTGTAATGGGTGGCAAAAGATATATTGTAGTACCAAAAAATAACGCAATGGCAGTTCAACCAGCTATAACAGTAAAGCCAGACAAAATTGGCGATAAACCGCCAATGCTTCAAGACAGTCCACTTACCGATATTTCGAATGCTACGGATAATTCTGTGACAAACTTATGTGCACCTTCACCTTAAATACTGATTTACCTGAAAAAATAGATGTTACACCGGATAAAGAAATTTTAAAAGATGCGATTTATCAGACGGATTTAGCATCTTCTATTACTACTGAAATGACTGAAACATTTATGTATGATAATAAAGATAAGGATAGTAAAAATACTAAAAGAGATCCTGTTGAAGATAATCCTGTTGAAAATATATTGAAGATAATTGAAAATATATCAGAAAACGAATCTTTTACTGCCAACATTGATGATGTCTCAGAAAAAGAAAAAAGCAGATACAAGTTGTAAATCACCTGAAAGTAAATCTGCAAGTATACCAGTACATACAGCAAGTATTACAAGTACTCTTGAATCAAGTGTGGAAACTGAAACAATTAAAATAGATCACAACAACAACCGTTACCAAGTAAAGTGGGTACAGTAAAAAAAATCAAAACCAGCAAGTAAGTGTATATATGCTTGAGACACATAGGCATTCTTGTTTTATTTCTTATTTAGAATTTTTTTTAATAATTTAAGTTACGGCAACTCTCTTTTGAGGTTTTGGCAGTTGCTTTGTCTACATATTGTATTTACAAAGTTTAATAAAAACGATACTCTTTCTGTAATAATCCACGCTTATCTAATCGTATAGAAAACATTATTCTTTTATTTATTATATATTGTAAAGCTTGACTATACATTTTATATTGTAAACATCTTAGGTTGTGCATTAGAGTCTTACTTTATACTCTTTATATGACGACACGTATGACAAGACATTTTAATACCAACTTTATATTGCATAAAATGTGATATAAAATTGTAAATGCAATATACATATTGATGCTTGTTATATTTGGAAATATAAAAATCCAACATTAAAAATGAATTTGATTTTATCTTATGACCGAAGCACACTGCCTGAGCTTCTTAGAAATGCGGCCAAATTATGACAAATGTAAGAAATAAATAGAGGTGCACCCGTTGGTTGTCACGGTATTTTATGTAATTGTAGTATCAAGGTAAA